>JAULKK010000001.1:2198811-2211928 GCA_032355705.1 Rubia peregrina | reverse complement strand
CAAAATTTTAAAAATGTGCCATTATGGTACCCAAATTTGACCGTTGACTAGGGGTTGACCAAATCAAAACCGGCTATAACCGGTTTGGGTACCATTCTGGAACATAAATGTAAATTCGGGTACCATAATGATGCATTTTTAAAATTTAGGTACCAAACTGTGAATTTCGATTAAAAGTGGGAACCATTTTGGACAATTGCTCTATTCGTCTAACGTTTTCTTTAACAATCGCATCATCATTCTTGTACTTCCTCCGCTTATTTCCTTTTTTGTCACTATTCAATGATGATTTTAAAATCTTAAATTATATTTAAAAATAAATTATAAAAATTGAATATTCGTGAAATATGTGTTACAATGAATGTAGCAGTATATATTTTGTTATTTTTTACACTTATGAATTTATATATTTTTACAATATAATGAATAGTGATATAAGACACTAAAAAGGGATGGACGGAGTAAAAGAATTTTGATACTCTCTTCGGTTCACTAACATTGTCACATTTGTTTTTGAAACTTGGATTTAGAAAATGTAGAATTTATGGTAGAGAATGTATTAAAAGAGTAAAAATTAAATGAGTGGATGAAAATAATCTAATATTTACTATAAAAAAAAGGAAGAGCCAGTGTTTAAAAATCATATAAAAAGAAATTAGCCAATATTTATACACTCCTTTTGTTATTGTTATAGACCCCACACTCTTCTTCAATCACTCTCAAGTTCTATTCAAATTTGTGTCTTCATTAAAGCACATGGGTGCTCTTCACTCTTATACACGTTCACACGACTACATGTTCATTTTACATTTTAAAATTATTATTAAAAAAATCACATAAACAAATAGTAAAACGTTAATGTATTTGATTTCAAAAGTTAAAATAAATTTTTAAACCAAAATGAGTATAAATATGAAAAGGGCAGAGAAATGTTTAACCTATTTTATATCGTGCACTCTGATATTGATTTGACATATTAAATTTAGGCGATATGTGAAGAGAATTGAGATAATATAATAATAAAATAGTAGGTAATTAAAAGTAATGTATTTTTCATTGAAAATTTTAAAAAAACTTTAAAAAATTGAAGATCATAAGCCTAGTCGAATACTATGAAGTAAGTATATTTTAGGTTCTCTTTCCATGCTATTAATGAACGACACTCTTTCATTGGATGTAGAACAATTTCTTTTTTTCGATTATATTTGTGGATTTGATACATTTTTTTATGTCAAAATTCTTTCAATTTCATCAACTCATTCAACTTGTCTCATTTTAACATTCAATTTCATCCACTCATTTCATTCAATTAAATCTAAACACTTAAACCTATAGTGGTACATCCAACAAAATTGAATTAGGATCACCTCTTATTTTTACTTTCACAATTATAAAAATTATACTCCCCGTCCCAGCCAAATCTGCACAAAATTTCCCCCAGTCAAAGTAGTCGAATTTTGACCACATATTTGAATGCATACATGAGTAACAATTTTATCTTATGAGATATGATTAGATTTGTTGTAACAAATAGTTTCTAAATATCAAATTTTTATATATTCCTTAGCGACGCATATTTACTGTCAAACATATTTATTAAATAAGGAGAAAAAGATTCTGGCTGGGACGTAGAAAGTACACACATAATTATTATCCTTATTCCTTTCAGCAACGGTGGGAGACGGATTCATAGCCCGCGGCATCACCTTCGAAAACTACGCGGGCCCCAGCAAGCACCAGGCCGTCGCCCTCCGCGTCGGCGCGGACCTCGCCGCCTTCTTCCAATGCAGCTTCGTCGCCTACCAGGACACCCTCTACGTCCACTCCCTCCGCCAGTTCTTCCGCGACTGCGACGTCTACGGCACCGTCGACTTCATCTTCGGCAACTCCGCCGTCGTCTTCCAGCAGTGCAACCTCTACGCCCGCAGACCCGACCCGAACCAGCAGAACATCTTCACCGCGCAGGGCCGCGAGGACCCCAACCAGAACACCGGGATCTCGATCCTCAACTGCAAGATCGCCGCCGCCGCCGATCTGATCCCGGTGCTCTCCTCCTTCCGGAACTACCTCGGCCGGCCGTGGAAGGAGTATTCGCGGACGGTTATTCTGTTGAGTAATATTGGGGATCTGATCCAGCCGGCCGGGTGGATGCCGTGGAATGGGGATTTTGCGCTGAGCACGCTCTACTACGGGGAGTATAAGAACCGGGGCCCCGGTTCGAGTACCAGTGGTCGGGTTAATTGGACCGGGTATCGGGTGATTACGGAGGAGGCCGAGGCGAGTCAGTTTACGGTCGGGAATTTTATTCAGGGGACTTCTTGGTTGCCGGCCACTGGAGTTTCGTTTTATCCGAATTTGACCCCTTAAGTATTGTTGTAATTTAACGTTATAAACATTTTTCCAGCAAGCTGGATTAATCGGTTGATGTATTATTTCTTCAATGAGAAGGAAGATTGAAATAATTAATAAACGTCAATGCATTTTAATAGGGGCAAAGTATTGGGAAAGATCATCTTTCCATAATCTTATGAAAAGATGAAGTTTAATTAGAATAATAAAAGGTAAAATGTCTTAGTTGCAATATTACAAATTTATTATGTAACATGTTGTAGTTATAAAATTTATAACATGGTTCATGCAACACAAAAAATTTATTTTTATTTCTTCTAATTTATACATTAAACTTTGGTATTTCCATTATTTATGAAAAGACAGTCTTTCCAGACGGATTTTTTAATAGGATACTTTAGATTAAAATATTATATTATATAGTTTAATGATTTTAATCATTAATCGTTATCCGCGAAATATAATTATTTTAACAAGTGATGAATACTGAATTATATGAGTGGAGAATAATAATTGGCGAGTGATGCTCCATCATATTTAATTTCGATTTATTATCATTTTTGTGCGAGATTGTTTATTCTGGAAATTTGGCATATCCATAAGTTAACTTATGGACATTCACACTGTACTTTTTATCTAAAATATTATAATTTTTTTATAAAAATTAAATATTATATTTTAAAAATTAAAACAAACAATAATGTGTATTTGAACATGAAAATATAAAAAATATAGTATAATATAATGAAATATATTTCAAATTTTGAATTTAGTAAATGTAATTTAACAAATGCAATGCATGAAATAAAAAAATGTGAGAACTATCTATAATCTTATAGATATGTCGCATGTCAGGAGTTTCATTGCATCAAAACAACTTGGCCAATGATGAGCTCTATTTTTTATTAAGTACACTCCTATTATCTTATTAAAAGTACTTCAAGAAATGCAAGGTTTTCTAGAGAGATTGAACTAAGAACAATCGCAA
Source organism: Rubia peregrina (assembly GCA_032355705.1). Classification (NCBI taxonomy): domain Eukaryota; kingdom Viridiplantae; phylum Streptophyta; class Magnoliopsida; order Gentianales; family Rubiaceae; genus Rubia; species Rubia peregrina. Next base: position 2,208,591 of record JAULKK010000001.1, on the reverse strand, counting down.
AGATGATTATATTTAGCTATTATCAATCGGCCATAAAATATGTTTATATAATTCCACAAGCAAAAGTCCACCGTGTATTGGTCTAGTCTAACTCCTGATTTCATATTCCCTTTATCTATATTTGTTCATATCACTATATGCCACTTAGAAAATAAATTCAGTAGGGGCACACTAATAATAGTTAATAGTATATTTGAAATAAAATATATTAATGAAACTTAAATCTCAGCATAAATAATATAGTATTATAATATTTCTTTAATTTTTTAATATTTTGATTAAGTGTGGTAACTCTTTCTTCAGCACAATAAGACATTTTTTTTCCTATTAATGCACAAAACAATCATGGATTGAACCAGGAACATTTCATTCCACTGCACGTGATTAGTATATTATTAAGCAGTATATAATGTAAATTCCTCCTATCTATAATTTTCTTGCAAATTATCTTGAAATAAATAAATTAAAACAAGGAGGGTGCGAACGGACTCTTAAAACAAGTAATCATGTGAATATTTTGTACAACTAATAAACTTTTTAAAAATTGTTGTCGAAATTTTTTCTATATACTAAGAACTCATATACAATTGATTTTTTAGAATTAATTTTAAAAATAGTACCAAACATTGAGAGTGGGATTAGTGGGGGCGCGTGCCCCACCCTAGATCCGCCAGTGACTATATGGCACAATTTAAGTCCAATCTTTGAACTCTTATACTCTCTCTGTCACAGGTTAAACTGCAATTGAACTATTTATTTAGTTAAAATTGACTCATTTAAACTATAAAATTATATTGATATAAGTAAAAAAATTATCATGTGGCATAGTGTTAGATTTGTCTTAATGTATTTTCATAATACTATTTTAATAATTTTTAATTGCACGTAGTTAAAAATATTAATTATTAAATATTTTTTAAATTAATTTTCAAAAAGTCAAGGTGTCCAGATTAACCGGGACATGGGGAGTATTGATCTGGCCGTGATTACCCAAATCAGGTAAAATATTGAACTTAATTTCAAATTGGGATATACAATTGTCAGATGAGTGCGTCTCTTGAAAGAGGGACGGTCTTTCCATAAATTATGGAAACACCGATGTTTAAAGTGTAAATTAGAAGAAATGAAATTAAAATTTAATGGGTTGCATGAATTGGGTTATAAACTTTATAACTACTACATGTTGCATAATAAAATTTTAATGTTGCAACTAAGACTTTTTACCTTTTATTATTTCAATTAAACCCCGTCTTTCCATAAGCATATGGAAAGACCGTCTTTCCCAAGACTATGCCATTTTACATTTTATATTTTTATATTTTCACATTAAATACATATTATTGATTGTTTTAACTTTTAAAATACAAGTACTTAAATTTAATAAAAAATTGGTTAAAAAAAATTAAGGCCACCTTCCTGCTGAAGCTGTAAATAGAAACTTAAACCAGGGGTTTATGTGATAGTTTAAAACATTTAGTCACACTCTTACTTTTGCTTCACGAAATCCGATCCGGTTAAACCCCTCTATTTGAATTCAATACCTTCAAATTGGCCCAAATTTTCCCGTCCTCTTCACCCGTACCTGTAATTTGTTTGATCGGAAAATTTAACCGACGACACGATGGCGGCGACAATGGTCAGTTCCGCCGGCATGCTGCTGGCCAGGCTAAACGAGCCCCACCCTTCACTGAAGCTCAACGCTCTCACCCATCTCAACGCGTTCGTTGATTATTACTGGCCCGAGATCTCCAACTCCGTTGATTTGATGTAATTTTCAAAACCCTCTTTTCACAATCTCGTCTTTTTCATACATTCACTGTTTGGCCGGACGATATTAGGGTTTAGAAGGTTTATTTACTTATCATATGCTGCGTGTTTTCTGGATTTGCTTAAAAAGGTTGAAGCTTTTGTGTTTTAGCATTAGGGTTTCCGTTCTCTAATGCTGTAAAAACTGGAAGTTCATATTTTATCTTCTGCGGTTGGTATTTGTTACTGGAAGATGTAGTTTTATGTGATGCCCCTTGTGTTGAGATATTGGACCAATTAGGGCTTTGAGAGAGTTGAGATATTGAGCGTTTGTTTGTTGTTTTACAGAGAGAGCCTCTCGGATGATGTAACATTTGGTGAAGAACAGAGACAGCTTGCGGCTTTGCTTGCGGCCAAGGTGTACTGTCATTTGGGTGAATTGGATGACTCGTTGACTTATGCTCTTGCTGCTGGCCCTCTTTTTGATGTCTCCGAGGACTCGGATTTCGTCCGTTCTATTCTTGCTAAAGCCATTGATGAATATGCTGGAATCAAGGCTAAGGAAGCTAAGGGCGAGGGTGAATCTGTGACACTGGATCCTCGATTGGAAGAAATTGTTGAGAGGATGCTTGATAAGTATGTAAACTTTTGGATTCTTGCTACATTTTGTAGAACCTGGACTTCATCTTATTTGGCTTTTCTGCGGTGTCTGTTTTAGGTGTATATCTGATGGAAGATATCAACAAGCTGTAGGAATGGCAATTGAATGTCGGAGATTGGATAAGCTATTCCAAGCAATTGTGAGCAGTGATAATGTTCAAGCGACCCTATCATACTGCATTGAAGTTTCCCATAATTTTGTTAATTCTAGGGAGTACCGGCGCAAGGTGAAGATCTTTACCTCGTTATTTGTCTTTTCCAGTAATAACTTATTTAACATTTCCACTCTTTCTCTGGTTCAAATGCTGTTGATGTTGCTTTCTTTCAACACCCAATTAAATCTTTTGATGTTAGGCTCATAGCAACATTCATATGAGTTCAGATGTGCATGCAAGAAGCTTCAACTTAGTTAAAGTTGATCTTAATCTATCTCAGCATTCTTATATTCTCTTTTCTTGGTAAAATTTCTCATTGATGGCTTTGAGAAGCAATATAAAGTACTGACATATTTTGTTCTTCGTAATTAAATCAAGCAACTGTTGCTGCACTTCCCCATCATGTTCTAAACATATGTTTGACCGTGCCAGCTGAAAGAACATTGGGTTGTGTACTGTATGGCAGTATCACACCATTTAAATTATTTAGGGAGGGTGATATGTAAACACCTTTGTTCAGCTGGGTTCAACCGTGGTCCAATTATTATGTGAATTAGTACCTCTTTTTTGGTAGCGTTGGCCCTTTCATATAAGAGGGTTTGTGGTATGTAGTAAGGTCTGAATATTGATGCATGTAGAATGATATGTTTGAGGTAGGTAACACTCAGAAGCAGCTGTGGGTGGTTATATCTCTGTGTGGATTTGTTCTCTAGCTATCATTCCGTTGTCAGACTCACTGAGCTATAAGTAAGTTGAAAAATGAATAAAGCATCAAGTTAAATGATTTCTTATACTTAGCTCGATTGTTTGCAGGTGCAAGAGCTTTTAGTTGAAGTATTTCAAGTACAGCCATCTCCTGATTATTTGAGCATATGCCAGCTTCTCATGTTTCTGGATGAGCCAAAGGATGTTGCTGGTGTATTTCGGAGACTCTTGAATTCAGATAGTAAAGATGAAGCTCTTTTGGCATTTCAAATAGCTTTTGACCTTGTTGAGAATGAGCACCAAGCCTTCCTTTTGAGTGTGAGGGATGCGCTTTCTCTTCCCAATCCAGAAGCTTCAGTGGCTGAACAGTCTGGGTCTGCTGAGGTCAATGCATCACAGAATGTTAACAACACAACATCTGAGGATGTTCAAATGGCAGAGGGGAGCCAAGCTACTGATGTGAATGCACCCAGCAGCGATCCAAAGGATGCAATTTATGCTGAAAGGTTATCAAAAGTAAAAGGAATTTTGTCTGGAGAGACTTCCATTCAACTGGCATTGCAATTCCTATATAGCCATAACAAGTAAGCACAGTGTTTACTTTCTTTTCTGCTTCCTGACATATTTTCTGGTATTTAAATTTTTCTTTGAATTTACTTTAGCATTTTCAAAGGCTGGCTTACTGATGTGTATGCCTAATAATTTCCCTTTAGGTCTGATCTCCTCATTCTGAAGACAATAAAGCAATCCGTTGAGATGAGAAATAGCGTCTGCCATAGTGCAACTATATATGCCAATGCAATTATGCATGCCGGGACAACTGTTGACACATTTCTTAGGGAGAATTTGGCAAGTGGCTTTTATCTTTGTTTTATTTTCGAGACTTCTTTTATCTTCTCTATTGAGAGTATAATTTTACTGTGTGAACCATCAGGACTGGCTTAGCAGAGCCACAAATTGGGCAAAATTTAGTGCAACAGCAGGACTGGGAGTTATTCACAGAGGCCATCTACAGCAAGGAAGATCATTAATGGCTCCTTACTTGCCTCAAAGTGGAGCTAGTGGTGGTGGCAGTCCATATTCAGAAGGAGGGGCCTTATATGCTTTGGGTTTGATCCATGCAAATCACGGGGAGGGTATCAAGCAGTTCCTTCGAGATAGTTTGAGAAGCACCAGTGTTGAGGTTATTCAGCATGGTGCCTGCCTTGGTCTTGGCTTGGCAGCTTTAGGAACTGCTGATGAAGAAATCTACGATGATGTTAAAAATGTCCTTTACACAGACAGTGCTGTTGCTGGTGAAGCAGCAGGTATTAGCATGGGCTTACTGATGGTCGGGACTGCAAGTGACAAGGCAAGTGAAATGCTTGCATATGCACATGAGACTCAGCATGAAAAAATTATCAGGTGCTGTTAAATATCTTGTTCATTGTCTTTTCTCCTTAAACTTTCTTCATTTGTATTATCTTAAGTTCTTGCTTGCTCTAGGGGTCTGGCTTTGGGTATAGCCCTTACAGCATACGGCAAAGAAGAAGAAGCTGACACATTAATCGAGCAGATGACACGGGATCAAGATCCTATTCTAAGATATGGAGGCATGTACGCGTTGGCATTGGCCTACAGTGGGACTGCAAACAATAAGGCTATCCGCCAGCTGCTCCATTTTGCAGTGTCAGATGTAAGCGATGATGTTAGGAGAACTGCTGTTCTGGCGCTGGGTTTTGTATTGTATTCCGATCCTGAACAGGTTTGTATATTTTGTAGTGAGTTGGTATTCTATTTTATTTCCACTTTTTATCTTCAGGTTTTTTTTATCATTGTGTAAGAATCTTGAGATAAAAAATGTCGATTTGGGTCTATTGTCTAATTTGGGCTGGTAACCTTGATTTGCAGACTCCTAGGATTGTTTCCTTGCTCTCTGAGTCATACAATCCACATGTACGCTATGGTGCTGCTTTAGCTGTGGGTATTTCTTGTGCTGGTACAGGAATGAGTGAGGCCATATCATTGTTGGAGCCTTTGACATCAGATGTTGTTGACTTTGTTCGTCAAGGTGCTCTCATTGCAATGGCTATGGTAATGGTCCAGATTAGTGAAGCTAGTGATTCCCGCGTTGGTTCATTCAGGTAAATCTTGCAGTTGCTGCTATGTCGGTCTTGTTTCTGATTTTGTTCTTCTTAGTTTACTTTTGTTGATTTGCTTTTCCTTGATTTACAGGAAGCAGCTGGAGAAAATTATTCTAGATAAGCATGAAGACACCATGAGCAAGATGGGTGCAATTCTAGCTTCCGGAATTTTGGATGCTGGTGGCAGAAATGTCACAATCAAGCTGCTTTCAAAGACCAAGCATGATAAAATTACGGCAGTTATTGGCCTTGCCGTTTTCAGCCAATTTTGGTACTGGTACCCACTTATCTATTTCATTAGCTTGGCATTCTCTCCGACAGCTCTCATTGGCCTCAACTATGACCTCAATGTTCCAAAATTTGAGTTCCTGTCTAATGCGAAACCATCACTATTCGAGTACCCCAAACCAACAACTGTACCTACCGCTGCTTCAGCTGTTAAACTTCCTACGGCAGTTTTATCTACGTCAGCTAGAGCAAAGGCTAGGGCAACTAAGAAAGAGGCTGAGAAGGCTATTGCTGATAGGGCTTCAGGAGCTGAGGCTGCGTCTGGCAGTGGAACCTCTTCAACCACTCAGGTTAGTTTGTACATATTGGGTTCTTTTGGTTTCTACCTACTGTATTTGTTTTGCGACTGTCTTTGAATGGTTTCTTGGTGTAAGGCTGACCTCGTTGCCTCTAAATTGGCAGGCTGATAATGCTACCGAAAAGAAGGCAGAACCAGAGCCTACCTTTGAGGTATTGACCAACCCAGCAAGGGTGGTCCCTTCTCAGGAGAAGTTCATCAGATTCAAGGAAGATAGCAGATATGTGCCGGTGAAGTCAGCATCTTCAGGGTTTGTGCTTCTGAGAGATCTCCGCCCAGATGAACCCGAAGTTTTGTCCCTCACTGATGCACCCTCATCGACCTCATCCAATGCTGCCGCAACACCTGCTGCCTCGCAGGCTGCAGCATCAGCAATGTCAGTTGATGATGAGCCCCAACCACCCCAGCCTTTTGAGTACTCATCTTGATTCATCACCCCCTTGAAGGTTCAACAAGAGTTCTGCGGATATCTTTGTGCGTTCTGGTTCATCACCAGTTTCTATAATTCGAGGCAAAAGATGCTGCAATTTGCTATTTTGTAGTCAGGACTGGAGAGTCTAGATCGCGATTTCTTGTCACTTGGAATCCCTCTAACCTACTATTGTTGGAACTGATTTTCTGGGTGAATCCACTGTACTGGCTTCATATTTCCCATAATGTACTATGTTGAGTGGTGTTTTAGTGTTCATTTGAAAACAGTGTGCAAAGAAACAGAGCAAGAACCACTGCAACAGCTCACTGGTGAAGTAATTCTTTTAATTTGAATTGTATTTTTTTTTCTCTCTCAATGAAATGAATTTGCAGTACAATACATTTATTCCACTTCTTTCTCAGTGTTTTCTACTCCTCTGCTCCTCTTTTAGTGTCGTACTTCCTCTTTCGTCACTATTCAATGATGATTTTATAATTTTAATATCTTAAATTATGTTAAAAAATAAATTATGAAAATTAAATATTCTAAAAATACGTGTTACGATGAATGTAGAAGTATCTCATGTTATATTTTTCACATGTATGAATTTATATATTTTTATAAATACAAACAATATCAATTTTATTGATGAATAGTGATATAAGATACTAAAAAATAGACGGAGAGAGTAGTTGAACATACTAACGGTTAAATTTACTCAAAAGCAACTCTTAATTTAAAATATGTAGTGGGTAGGGTCCAATGGAGCCCACACAAAACGTCTCTAGAACCCCACCAAAAGGTAGAACTGGAACAGCAAAACGCAACGAATTCCTGCGTTGCCTTCCTCTTTGTTGTGTACAAACCAAGAAAAACCCAAAACCATAACATTTACGTAAAAGAATACCCCATAAAAATCTCCCCAATTCTCCCCCACCCACTAACCCGACCCGACCGACCCGAACCCGTTTCCACCCATATAAATAACCCCTCCCCGAACCTCAAACCCCGCAAACCTCACACACTTATGCAAAACTCTGGTAACAACATAGTATGATGAGCAACGTTCCGTCATCTTTAACAGACTCTTGTTTAAACCTCTTCACCCTCGCAATCTCCGCCTCCGATCCCTGGCCTTTCTCCGTCCACTTCTAACGCCGTTAACCGTCACCGTCTTTTTTTCCTTCAGAAAAACCGTTTTTCCGATCAAATTACGATGGGCAGCGGAGACTTCCATTTCCACATCCACTTCCCGCACCTCCACTTCCACCACCACCACCACGGCGGAGGGAGGAGGGAGGAGCGGCGGGACATTCCGAAGGGGTGCCTGGCGGTGATGGTGGGCCAGGGGGCGGAGCCGCCGCAGCGGTTTGTGATTCCGGTGATGTACATCAACCATCCTCTGTTCATGCGGCTGCTGAAGGAGGCGGAGGAGGAGTACGGGTTCGAGCACACGGGGCCGCTGAATATTCCGTGCCAAGTGGAGGAGTTCCGGCGGCTGCAGGGGAAGATTGACCGGGAGAATTCCGGCCACCACGGCGGCGGAGGGCACCATAATTGGTGCTTCAAGGCGTGATGTAGGGTTAGGGTTTGGATGGATTCGGTTTTTGGGCTCTGTTTTTTAGCGTTGTGTCTGAATTGTGGATATGTTTGTTAGTTTGATTTTGTTGGAAGTTTTGTCCTTCGAATCCAAGGAGAAAGATTGTTACGATGATGATGATAATGATATTATTGGTGAATTATGTTTTATGTTTTGATTTTGGCAAAGATTGTTGAGATTATGGTATTACACAAATTTTATATTTAGTCCGTCTTTTAGATAGAAATGAGTGATTTAGCGTTGCGGACGAGTATCATCGCATTTTGCTCCAATAGAAATGAGTGATTTGTGAAATACGCGATGACAGAATCTGATTTGCTCAACACATTCAACATATACTCCCTCCGTCCCAGAGTATTTGGCATATTCTTTGGTCAACTTTCTCAGACCATTTTTTACCATAAATTTCAATTAGTATATAGATTCTAAATATCAAATTTTAATGTAAAATTATTATCCGTAATGAAAGTTATTGATGGTAAAAAATGATATGAGAAAGTTGATAAAAAAATAAGTCAAAAATATTGTCTAGGAAAGTTGACCCAAAAATATGTCAAATACTCTGGGACGGAGGAGTAACATTTTTTAACATATAAAATTTTCTATCAGTTGCTCTATTTCCATCCTGAGATTATGGTAACTATGGTGTGAACATGTGTTGGAGGTTATGTGAGGTGCCTTGTGAAACGGGGAGAAACGGGTGGGATAATTTAATGGAATGGGACATAACTTTAGGTGGGAATGAAAGAGTGAGATTGAAGGTGGGAGAATTGAGAAAGAAGGAAATTGTGTAAATTAAGAACATATTTTGAGGTGGACAGAAGAATCATAGGATGATGATGTACGTATGAACGCATCACTTCGGTTCGGGTATAATCCCTCCGTCCATCTATTTCTGCCTTACTACACACAAAAATCATTTAAAAAAATATATAATTAGTATAAAAATAATTTGCAAACAATTTTTTCTACATTTAATTTTTTGCCAAAAATGAAAGTAAGACTATAATCATGGGCGGATCTATGTGGAGGCATGGGGTACCCCATGGGAAAAAATTGGAAGGAATAAGTATTTGGTTACCCCATGTAAAAAAATACCATTAATATTAAGAATCTTTTTTATATATTAGTGGTTACCCCATTGAATTTTTTTTGGATTCGCCCCTCTATAATATAAGGACACCAAATAAGGCATGTATGACATAAATAGGGAGACGGAGGGAGTGTACTATTTAATGGGTTTACTTTATCACATAATCTTATTTTAAACGGTCTAAACTTTAAGCGTGAAACTTTTTATATCATGTTTAAAGTTTAGACTACCTCATAAAACACCATATCTTACTTTTTATATGTTCGTTTATTTATTTATTTCCACTTTCGTAAAAGTGATAAACACAAAGTTTTGTTTATAAGTGATTTAATGTATGCTTTTACTTATCGCAATGAGATTCTTCTAATTTCGATATTTTTTAAAATGTATAAATAATTAGAATTTGATTGGTATAATTGTTAGTTGGTCTAATAGGTGACTTTCTCGACTGAATAAAGTTGAATTTCATCAAATTAAAGTTTTCGTTAAATTAAATGAATTAAACTGAACTAAATTGAATTAAACTGAATTAAAGTGTTGGACGACATGCCTTTTTCCAAATAAATTCGTCGTATATTTATATATAACATAAGACAAAGTCTTGGGAAAATCGTCTTTCCATACGAGCTTAGGGTATCGTCTAAAGTCCAACTCGAGGCCCATAAAGGGACGCGTGATCCAATCCTAATTAAGGATATTA
>JAULKK010000001.1:2145825-2156811 GCA_032355705.1 Rubia peregrina | reverse complement strand
ATAACCCATGCGTCCCATATTTGTCATCCCAGAACATAGTTCCTATGCGATAAATTTGTGGTATGCTCAGCACCTTACCAACATTATAAGATGGAAAAATGAGCAATCAGATAAGGCTTATGATTTACATTGCACATATTGTATTCAAAATTGTTTCCCCTTCTTCAATTACAATTGGAATGTCCATTTAGTGGGCATTTTCTATTCTACTTGTTTTCCTTCTTTGTAATCTATGCCATGAGCTTAGTCAATTACTGGACAAATTTCTTGTGTGATGTCTTCCAAGGACCTCTGAGCTTTTTGATGCGAAATCTGCATTGTATTTGGTTAATAATTTGCAACATTTTTATGAGAATGAACTTGTCTGCTGCTTAGATTAAAGGAAAACATGAAGTATTCTACACTGTAACAATTTACCAGAAAGTTTGATGCTTGCCTTATGTGCTGGAGTTGATCCCATGATGATCCAACAAACTGTAAAACCAAAAAATGTGGTTTGGATTTGTGTTCCATATAAATAGCATTGTGAATGACCCAACTTACTGTAGTTTACCTGATCTGTTGCTTTAGCACACCAATTTTCCAGCTCTTGTAAACCTGCCTTCACATACTCTCCATTGCTAAATGAGCAACACTCTCGCCTGAGCAATAGACTATGGAGAAGTGGTGCTCATATTACCAACACTTGGAAAGTTTGTTGCAAAAGAGCTTGAAATTTAAATGCGGTATCGGTCTTTTGTGAGTAATCACAACAAACCTGTTGAGAAGCTGGACATTTATGAATGAAAAAACCAATGGACATTTATTAGCTTCTGCCATCAAAATTACTCCAGCCTATACAGTGTTGGATTAAGGTTATTTTACTTACAGCAAGCCAATGTGATCTATGAACCCAACTTCTGCAGCTCAAATGCATCCATGCCACTTGGACTGTTTTTCACAGACTCATAGCTTTCGATAGATACTGACTTATTTAGGTTTAAAATTTCTACTTCTGTTTGTTGCTTTAGAATCTTCAGCCTGTGGCGGTTGGTGTATTGTGGAAATTAGGTCACAAAGCTTTTATACTTTCCATTAGTCTGCTCTCCTTTATAATAATATTTACAGTTTATATGATTCTCTTTAATGCCAAACCACCTGTTCCCGGTGACCTAACAATTTGACGGTATCTGGTCACTCGTTCGTCACCTCCCTCTGAACTCTCTCTTTTCCCTTCCCGCTACGTGTCTAATGCCTATCCCTATTCCTAATAACTCATGTTCCTATTCTGGTAAGTGGGATTCCCTATGTTCTATTGTCGGTGAAAGGTGTTTGATGATTTGCTCCAACAAGCAACCGAGTTTCTTTTTCTCTCTTTTTTCAGGTTTGGAATGAAGCCATCTATGAACTGATGCTACTCTATCATGAGCTGGGCCAAATGCATCACAGGTATAAGTGTAGGTATTGGATATACTAATCTAAGTTTTTCTAATACTATTAACGAAGATTTAATTTTTTTTAATGATATGTTTTTGCTGAATAAGAAACGTGTGGCTGATTTTTCAAACTTTTTCATGGAGTTGAAGCAACCTTTTCAATTGATTAATTGGTCTTGTAAATTTTTTGATTCTCTTGCCACCACAGCTTCAAATGTATGTCTCCTTTGTTTTGATATGTTTTCTGGTCATTAAGTTATAGGAATACATTCGCTACATATATGACTGCACACTTAATTATGCAACAGAAAAGAAAAGGGTTACAAAATGCCTTGAAGTTGCAATCAGATGATGGTTGTATTGGCAAATATCCTTGTTCAGTATCATAACGGTAAATTTATAGGTGAAAGCTGCTCAAAGATTCAGGATGAGTTTGCTGCTGAAGGATATAACCCTCAGAGAGTTCATCCCTTATGGAATTTCCGTGGCCACATGGGGTTTGCCATAGTTGTGTTCAAGCAGGATTGGACTGCATTCACGAATGCCATGATATTTGAGAAAGATTTTGAAATTGATCGGCATGGGAAAAGAGATTGGCAATCAAATTATCAAAAAAGAGATAAGATCTATGCATGGGTTTCTTGTGAAGCCGATTTTAAAGTCAAGGGGCCTATTGGGGAATATCTTCGTAAGCATGGCGATTCGAAGCTCTTCTGAGAAATGTAATGGAGCAAAAAGTACCAAGTGTTTGAACATTATAACAAAGGCGTGGTTTTTTGATTACATTTCTTCTATTGCAGCATTGTAACTTTGTTTTTCTTTTTTCTGTTTTAATGAACACGTATAGCACATTTCTATTTATGATTTCATTAAAGGTGGCTATAATGGCAGCCTGACAATGGAAGAGTGTCTACATGTAATTTGTTACGCATAGAAAACTAGATCCCAAACAAGTAAATAGAACAAGTGATATGTAAATAGAATTAATCCATGCACATAACCATATACCATTTCTTTCAGCTGATCAAGCTTTCTTTTCTCATTTTACATTTCTTTCTGCTGATCAAGTTCTTCTCTCTTCATTAACTCTTTTTCAAGCATCGTAAGTTCTTGTTTCCTAGCTTCTAATCGTAAATTACTTTCTCGGTGCTCATCTAGAACTTTCTCGGTGCCAACCTCTCTATTACTCTGATATTTCTCTAATATACTCAGCAAAATTTCAGCCCAGAATCGATAGCCCGCGAGCGGCACATGCTAGACTCACCTAGTTGTTGTATTAAACCATAATAATTGAAAGATAAATTAGACACCCCTTCCTCTCTTTTGAAACTTTTATCTTTTTAACTTTTTTTGAATTAAAAACATATGTTTTTTACCCTAAATTTTTATTGCTATGTAAATTAATCGTATAATATTTATTATATATTTCAAAATATTAACAAACAAATTAATATACTCCCTTTGTCATAGACTAAGCTGCACACTTACTATTTGGCAGTCAACATTATCAAACTTTGATCACATATTTGAGTAGATATATAAACAATAATATCATCGTGTGTGATATTGTTGAATTCGTTGTAGTGAGTAGTTTCTATATGTCAATTTTTTATTTGCCGTTATTATACATAGTTAAACATATTAGCGGTCAAACATGTTTTTTGGAGATCGTAAAAATGATTCTTTGAAATTTAGTCTATATTTTTTACTTCAGAAAATTAAAGAAGAAAGTATGAAAGAGGATTGAGGTATTATAACAGAAAGGCAAGCGTATTATTAGGCATGGTTTTAGTGGTAAACCACATCTCTATAATTGAGAGGTCTAGGGTTCAAAACACCCCCATCAAGAATTGTGAATATTAGAGCAATTCCTTGATTGAGATTACCTAGCGTCATGAGATCGTGTCGGTGGTCCCCGATGTGGTTTCCCAACCTACAAGTGGTCGATGATGGTGAGATCGTGGTGGTTTCGACTTCGGTGACAACGGTTCATTGGTGGTGCATCGTTTGAGTGTTATTAGGAGGACGTCCCTAGCTATCAAATTGATGGAGTTTCATGCTACACTGAGCTTCAACAGATTCAATGGTTTCAGTGACAGCGGTTCATTGGTGGTGCATCGTTTACTGTTCTAGGAGGGCGTCCCTAACTATCAAATGGATGAACTTTCATGCTCCATTGAGTTTCAACGGATTCAATTGTGGTGTCTCCTAGTTAGGTCCTAAATTAGTATGTTAATATGTAATTTGGTTACTTGTACGTAACATTTTAAAAAAAGAAAGGCAAAATCCGAAAGGATCCCAGATCACATGTAATCCGTGTGCCAACCTCCGAGTAATTAGTTACTTCCGCAATTATAGACAGACGCAGGTAATCATGCACACAACGCACTCTTATACATTGTTTAATTTCAATCTTCAACTTGATTGTCATATATTTTTTGCTCTTTTTCCCTTTGATTATCTCTACCTACAGCAAATGTAAAAAAGAATAAGAAGCTTATAGATCTGGCAAAAAATGTGTTATTAACTAGAGGGCTAACAAGTTCACAAAAGGGGAGAAGAAAGAAGCTTAACGAGGTATTTATTCAAGCTTCAATAGTGCACTTAAGCTATAGATTCAGAATCAAATTCATTTTTGTTTTCATTGCTGATTACTATTCTTTCAAAAAGTTTCTTTTGACATTGTCATGTTTTTAAAACGACATCTCCTGTTAGACCAATCATGTCAAATATTATTTTTATAACTTCTAAAATCAGATTATAATTATTTTTATATTTTAAGATATATTTTAAAAGGTTTTAAGTTAAGGGAACCTCATTTTAATGCATCAAAACAAATGTCAAATCATTCCATTAGTTATATTAATTTGAGTAAATGACTTTTGTGGCCCTTGAACTATCACGATCGTTCACCTTTGACCCCTCACACTTTTGGTCTCTCAACTTACAAAACTGCTTAATCGTGGTTATTTCCGTCTGGTCAAATCGTCAAGTTAGATGCAAAATTGACACTTTCCATTCTTTTTCCCTTTTCCACCATCACTACCTGAAACCCTCATTCCTACCACCATTTCGCCAACCCAAAATTTCCCATTTCACCCCCCAAAACCACCCAAAAATCCCCTCACTACCCCTCCGCAAACCCGCGCACTGGAACCCCACCATCAGAGCATATCGACATTGACTACCACTTTGTTCGTGAGTTAGTTCTTTGGGGAAACCTTTTTATTCATCATATTCCTACTTCACTTCAGATTGCTGTCATCTTCAAGAAAGGGGCTTCCCCGTCATTTGATTGACTTCTTAAGGTCCAAGTTGTGCGTCTTGAAGCATACAACGCTTCACTTGAGAGGGGTGTTAGAATAAAAGATTCTAGTAATTGGATTAGGATTTAGATATTTACATATATGTTTTCCGATACTTTATTTAGTCATTTAATAATCCAAACTCGAACTGAAGGATAATTCACTTCTACACAAAACAATTGCACTACTTCCTCTGTCTCATGCTAAACTGCACACTTATTATTCTGCAGTCAACTTTGTCAAATTTGATCAAATATTTGAATAATATAGAAGCGATAATATTATTATAGTAAAAAGTGAAAAAATAACCCTATTATTTTGTAAAACTGCCAATCCAACCCTATAAATTTTGAAAGTGCGAAACTAACCCAATTATTTGGTCGAAAGTGCGAATCTAACCCTAGCAACCAAATTGCGGGCGAAATTCTTTAAAATGACCACTACCCCTTTGAAAGTATCTAAAATTTGGAAATCAGGAAAAGGTGATATTACCTTTCTTTTTCTTCTCCGCAAATTCTTCTTCACCTTCAGCGGCGTACATACCATGACCTTAACTTCAACTTCGGCGTACTACGACCGTAACCCGTGACATCAGTCGTGATGGAGGAGGCTGCGAAAGCACCTTCTCCACTCCCATCGCAACGTCGTTCATTTAGAGCGAAACGATGGTGCTCAAGATTCAGTTACCGGTGAAGCGAGATGAAAACAAAGCGGGATGGAGACGAAGTTGGGAAGAGCTTGAGCGTAAGGTTTTTTATTTAGTTGCAGGTGGTGGCGAGCGGTGGCGCTACAGTTTCTGATCTGGTGACGGGCGGTGGCAGGATGGTGGCGAGCGGCAGCATTAGGGTTTCTGATTTGGTGCCAGACTGTGGCAAGATGGTGGCAAGTGGCGTCACTAGGGTTTTTGATTTGGTGGCGGGATGGTGGTGAGCGGTATCACTAAGGTTTATGATTCGGTGGTGAGCGGTGGTGGATGGTTGCGAGCGATGACACTAGGGATTTTGATTTTGTGACGGGATGGTGGCAGACGGTGGCAGACGGTGGAGCGGTGGTGGCATTCAGTAGAATGGTGGCGGTGGGTAAGGGTAAAATAGTCCAGACAAATTCAGTTTTAAGCCCAATGTAATTTTTGTTTTTCAGATTAAGTTAACGCCTGAATTCCTTCAATCCATGCCGGAATAGTGCAATTTGGATATATCTGCATTATTGCTCAAGATCTTAGGGTTACTTTCGTACTTTCAGATTTTACAGAGTTAGATTTGTACCTTCGCAAAATAGTAGGGTTATTTTTGCAATGTTCCCTATGTTCGTCGTAGCAATATGTTTCTAACATCAACCTTTTATAAACCATTTTTATACGTAATTAAATATATTAATGATCACACATGTTTCTTGGAGACCGTGAAAAACATTCTATGCAATTTAGTCTGAGACGAAGTAGTCATATATTATAAAGAAAGTCTTCATTTGAAATTGGAGGGAGCATGATCAACCGCGCAGTAAAAATAGAACAGATATTTTTAAATGCAAAGTCATACAATTCACAGCGATGCAGCTTGATGTAGTTGTATGTACTTTATTACAGGCTACGAATTGAAAGATGTAGAGATTAAAGGTTGGAGATGGAGATAAGTCTAATCCTTATTTGTACAGCACAAATGATTTTGTTGGGAGGCAAACATGGGAATTCGATCCGGACTGTGGAACCTCGGAAGAAAGAAAAGAAGTTGATCGTGCTCGCGAAAACTTCTGGAGAAACAGATACAATGTGAAACCAAGCAGCGATCTTCTGTGGCGAATGCAGGTTAACTTGTTCTGTGTTCACAAGTTCTCTAAATGATACTCACAGCTTCTTTGTTGTACTGACTCAAGTATTAAAAAATTTAATTTTCGATCTTCTTCGCATTCCAGTTTCTGAGAGAGAGAAAATTCAAGCAGACAATACCTCGGGTGAAGGTAGATGATGGCGAAGAAATCACGCATGAAATGGCCACGGCTACATTGCGCCGGGGTGTCCACTTGCTTTCAGCATTACAGGCCAGTGATGGCCATTGGCCTGCTGAAAATGCTGGCGCGTTGTTCTTTCTTCCGCCTCTGGTATGTCTATCTTCTATTGAAATTGATCGAATGTAAAACTCACACTGATGGTAGTTGTGTGTACGGATAATAGGTGAGTATAAAGGGTATCACAGTTCTATCCTATTAGAAATTCATGCATCAATTGTACAAAATGCCAAAAAAAAATTTATGAGTCCTTTGAGGGATATGTATTGCAGGTGATTACCTTGTACATTACAGGCCAACTTAACACAGTTTTTCCAAAAGAGCACCAGAGAGAAATTCTTCGCTATGCTTACTGTCATCAGGTGCATATATATTCTTCAGTTTTATGTAAACTATAATCATCCCATACGCAGATGGCTAATGTGCGCATTGTATACTATGCATTATGCGAATTCAGAATGAAGATGGTGGTTGGGGATTGCATATAGAAGGCCAGAGCATAATGTTCTGTACAACTCTAAGTTACGTTTGTATGCGCATTCTTGGCGAAGGATCGGATGGTGGACAGGATAATGCGTGCGCTCGAGCACGGAAGTGGATTCTCGACCATGGTAGTGTTACTGCAATACCATCTTGGGGAAAGACCTGGCTTTCGGTACTTGTGCGCTTTCATTTTTTGATAAATTTATTGAGATGATTGTATTATAATTTAAGTTGTATCAGATTCTCGGAGTTTTTGACTGGTCCGGGACTAATCCTATGCCCCCGGAGTTTTGGATTCTTCCATCATTTCTTCCTATTCATCCAGGTTAGAAGTTGCGACATGTTTCTGAAGATTTTGAATTGCTGTTGAAGCAAGCGGATTCGATAACTATTTATTGATTTAGTGCAGCAAAAATGTGGTGCTATTGCCGAATGGTTTATATGCCAATGTCATACTTAATATATGGGAAGAGATTTGTCGGGCCAATCACTACATTAGTTTTGCAACTGAGAGAAGAGCTGTTTTATGAACCATATGATGGAGTTAACTGGAATAAAGCGCGACACAATTGCGCGAAGGTATGTTTAGTCTCATATTACATACTTCACTGTCTTTGTTTCTTACAAAAAAACTTGTTACTTTCTCTTATCCATTTTGTTCTGCAGGAGGATATATATTATCCTCACCCGTGGATCCAAGATTTAATATGGGACAGTCTCTACATCTTCGCGGAGCCTGTTTTGACGCGATGGCCTTTTAGCAAGCTGAGGCAGAGAGCTCTGGAAACTACAATGAAACACATACATTATGAGGATGAAAACAGTCGTTATATTACAATCGGGTGCATAGAGAAGGTAAGACGAAGTATATATAAGAAATGATATCGAACAAAAACAAATTTATCAGATTTGTGCATTTGTTAGATGCTAATGTAATTTAGGTTTTCTTGAGTAGGTTTTATGTAGGTTAGCCTGTTGGGTTGAGGACCCGAATGGCGACTCTTTCAAAAAGCACCTAGCGCGAATTCCGGACTATCTGTGGGTAGCTGAAGATGGAATGAAGATGCAGGTTAGGAACATTAATTGTACAATGTTCATGAAAGCAAAGACCTTAATTTCTTCTATGAAAAAAGAAATGTAGTAATGCTTTACATATCGATGGCACTCGAGCATTACTACAACATCGAATATACTGTAGTAATGCTCAAATTCTAATAGCTTTATGTTTCCTAACATTTTACCATATTCAAACTGAGTGCAGACTTTTGGAAGCCAAGTATGGGACGCAGAATTCGCGATTCAATTGCTTATTGCTAGTGACCTAACGGAAGAGGTAGGAGAAGTTCTCAGGAAAGGACATGATTTTTTGAAGAACTCTCAGGTATATATGCTGCATTCTAGCTTCATCTATTTTCCCTTACTAGAAATCGCGCAACTCGATTTTCTTCACATGTCACAGGTTAGGAACAATCCATCGGGTGACTTTGCTCGCATGCATCGCCATATCTCCAAGGGATCGTGGACATTTTCAGATCGAGATCATGGCTCGCAAGTTTCTGATTGCACTGCAGAAGCACTAAAAGTACCTTACTAAATCTGTAAAGCCTTACAATTTTAACCTCACCAGAATATTTGTCGACTAAAGGCCTTTTTCCCCTCCAGTGCTGTCTTCTGTTATCCATGACGCCTCCTCAAGTTGTTGGTGAAACTTTGGAGCCTCGAAGACTTTATAAATCTGTTAACATATTACTGTACTTGCAGGTATATGATCTAGCTCTCTTTTGATCCTATTTGTTGTGTTGACTTTCTCAACTGTACCTAATTAACTGAAAAGATTCTACAAGATCGAATATTGTTTCAACGGTCAAAGTCTGGTGACACTATCTCATCAAGGATATGAGGAGGGGGATTTAAAAAAAATTGAAAAGTTTCTAAATCCCGAGTCTATAATAAATTGAAATGTGCTGTGTAGAGAATTAGAGAGCTCTAATTCTGGTTGCTGCATCTCCCTTAGACTTTCTTACATGAATAATTTTCACAGAACAAAAATGGCGGTATATCAGTGTGGGAACCAGCAGGATCACACGAATGGCTAGAAGTACGTAATTTCCTTAAAACAGCTGGAAAACAATGTCCTTTTTTTTGGATGAAGTAATATGGTTTCTTTTTCTGCTTCCAGCTGTTGAATCCATTAGAATTCTGCGAAGACATCGTTATTGAGCATGAGTAAGATATCTGATTATTTTAACCACAATTTACATATTCTCTACTGAACAAATCAAAAATCACGCACGTGTAAAAATAATAATTTAACCAGGTATGTGGAGTGCACTTCATCAGCTATCCAAGCTCTAGTTATGTTCACCAAGCTGTACCCAGAACACCGGAAGAAGGAGATTGAAAATTTCATTAAAAATGCAGCAAAATACATTGAAAATGTTCAGATGGCAGATGGTTCTTGGTATCATATGCTAATTGTTTATTTAATTTTCGCATGATATTATCAATATATGTTTAACAGTACTTACTTTGTTGATTTCTCCCAACATGGCGACATCTACGCGACTCTCTAAAATCATATGATCATATATTTCAGGTATGGAAGCTGGGGTGTGTGCTTCACTTATGGCACCTGGTTCGCTCTCGGAGGACTAGCCGCTGTTGGGAAGAACTTTGACAGTTGCCTATCCATTCGTAAAGGAGTCGATTTTCTCCTGAGAACACAAAAGAAAGATGGCGGTTGGAGTGAGAGTTATCTATCATGTCCGCAAAAGGTATGTACAATCCATGGTACGGTTTAAATCCTAAGAGCACCTCCAATGCAAAGGTCAAGCAGAAGCATCAATCTGATGTGGTACAATTGTCAGTCAAAGTTAGTACTTTATGTCATACTGAAGTTTCAGTTAAAACATGTCATTGGAACAAGATATGCTCAAATCTGGCTCTTGGATTGGAGATGCTCTAACGAAACACAAATGCTGAAGCTCTTGAATCTTGAACTTAATTTATTTTGCCTTCGCTACACAGAAATACGTTCCACTTGAAGGAGAGAGGTCGAACTTGGTTCATACTGCATGGGCTATGATGGGTCTGATTCATTCAGGACAGGTAACTGTCCTATCTATACTTCCTCCGCTTCACTAGGATTGTCTCAATTTACTTTTTTTTGTACGTTTTACACGGGTGACTCATTTGCATTTATGGTAAAATTGGAGTCTTCTCAAGCACCAATTTTTTTTCATACCCAAAAGCAATGAGACAATCTTAGTGAAACAGAGAGAACGTATAATTCGACGATGTTTTCTTTGCGAATTTGCATGAAAGGGTTGTTTGTTGACAGGCAGAGAGAGATCCTAGGCCTCTGAACCGTGCCGCGAAGTTGTTGATCAATTCTCAGATGGAGAACGGGGATTTTCCTCAGCAGGTAGATATGTTACAACATAAATTGGACGGAAGAAACTGAAATATGGCAGAAGCTTTTACTCATTCGATCACCATTTCAAATGGTTTCAGGAAATCACTGGAGTTTTTATGAAGAACATTATGTTACATTATGCCTTGTTCAAGAATGTTTTTCCATTGTGGGCTTTAGTAGAGTATCGCAAACGAGTTCCATTTTCACAGTGTTGTTTGCTGAGGGAATGAGCTCCGGGACAGCTGACCCGCCCCGACCCGTGGGTCAACATGAACACCCCCAGTGCTGAGGGAATGAGCTGAGAGTGGCTACATAATAATTTTTGAGTAAAGTTTCGGCTGATTACAAGTTAAATGAAAAAACA
>JAULKK010000001.1:2104604-2116627 GCA_032355705.1 Rubia peregrina | reverse complement strand
GATGATGTTAATCACAATCTTATGTTACCCTTTTGTACATTATATGTAGGAATGCTAGTTGGATATTTTATGGCCTGACAAATTGTCTGCTGCTTCCCAAAGGCTAAGATAAGATCATTCACTGAATGAACTGCTCTTTAAACGTCTTCTCAGGGGCTAACGTTCTACTCTCTCCGTTCATTAATGTTTGACACTTTTTAGTCAGTTTTCTCAAGGTATGCTTGACCATTAATAACTTTTGATGCCTATGTTAATATTATGTAAAATTTTAATGTTTGAAAAGTACATGCTACGTATAATCCAACGATACCTTATATGATAATGTTATTGCTTATATGTTACATGAAATTTATGGTTGTGAGAAAGTTAATTGAAAAGTATGTTAAACTTAGATGAACGGAGGGAGTATTGGTATTTCCTTTCTCTACTTATTAGCTTTACTTCAAACTTTTATTTCAAATTTGGGGGAAATTCCAAACACTTGGATGAATATTTCACCCCCTCCATTGAAGTTTTCCGCGCAAAGCTCGACAATAGGAGGCCAGATGTGGTTTCAGTTAGGTCTCCGGCCAGTTTCCAGCTACTTTCCGTTGACCAGTTTTGCATTGGTATTTTCCCCCACAGTTGAAGCTCTGGGTTCAAGGTCCGAGCTGGACCGGACTGATAGGAGTGAGAGTTTGAAAATATGCAACTAAATGGATAAAAGCTCGAAAATTTTTCCAGAAGGAAAAACTTTTCACAACAAAAATTTTCAGGCAATGTTCACATGGTCTTTCAACTTACCATTGATATAAGAGATTGCATTGTAATCATTAATAATGGTTTTTAGGCAAAACACCTGTAACTCGTCGCATCTGACAACCAAAGAAGAAGAATTGTGTTCTCAACAAATTACCCTAAGGAAATTTTTAGGAGACAACATATCAAATGAATGGGGCATACTCAGATATATTTTGAAAACATACTTAGATATATTTTGAAAACATACGTGTATGGGTTCAGGTAGTGACTGTCGCCAAATGATATGGTCTGGAATAGGTAAATGGCTCAACCTCGTTTAAAGGCCCATTAACGCAGCCTTAAGTCCATAAACCCAAAATAACTTTCAGCCTCTTTTTTATCTCAGCCGAGCCTTGGCATATTATAAACTCTTGGTATCACTGCTACAAAGGTATGTAATTTCTGAGTAACACTCATTATTCTCGGGGATTATCCGTTAACCCAAAACTAATCCTCACTGGAGGAGGTATGTTCGGCCAACGTCGGACGTCCCTTTTGTGAAGATAGTCAGAATCACCATCAAAGAATCCCCGCTCTGTCAATGGATCTCCGAAAGGCATAACATTGGCAGCGAATGTGGAGATGAAATCCCACCCACAACAACTCTCCCTAAACCTTCTTCAATAGTTAGACATTTGTTGGTTTTCCCTATAACAAAGGTCACTTGAAACCTTAGGCGATTTGGAAGGTTCCAGTTTCGAGCAAGGTGCGAGTGCCACACTTTTTTGAATATGTCAACGGAACCTACGTTTTAGTTAGCTTGCCCTCATGTTCAAGATCATCTATTTTCACCCTTAATCTTAACACCAATAAGATGGAACCTTCGCAAGTTCTAGCTCAGCCTGAGAAAGATCCAATCATCCTCTCGGGTGGACCCCACTTTGATCCTTACCAACCAAAATTTCACATCGAGCATATCTTATGGAGTTGACCTTAGAATATCTGCTTGTTGTTATGCCAATCCATAGAACGCCATCTATGACAACACTACCGTACTACTAACAAGATCCGATCTTCCTACCTAATATGCATATACCTGAGCCACCCACTCCCCCAAAAATTATAGGCACACCTCTTATCACAAACACGTCTCCCAACAGTTCCCTCAACATGAACAACTTTCACAATATTTCATTGTACCTATGATTCCGAAGGCGATGATGCCACCAAATCAACTACCTCTGTATGAAGATGCATTCGCCGTAGTTATGTAGGAGCCCTATAACCTGAGAACACACCAAAACAGTTCACCAACTCCAAGAGATAGTTGAAAAACACTCGGAAACCAAGGAGGCAACATGCATGAAGCATGAACTTGAGAAAACTGATGGAAAAACATATTTGAAGACAAAGGCAAGCCCCACTGGAAGGAGGAATACTTGGTTACGAAACATGGTTCACCCCCTATAAAGGCCCAAGAGAAAATCCTCTCTATTTACAGAGATGTCTTACTGAAACCAAGTCCACTCAAAGCCCAACAAAGACCATATTTAAGGAGCTATATTGCAACTTTTATAATGACTGTGGCCACGATAAGGTGCGTTGTCGAGATCCGATAAATGAGATTGGAAATTGTAAACACTAAATAAAGATAGTGTAATACGTGGAAAAAGAACTTTTGGTATGTAAACATAAAAAAATCCACCAAGTCAAGGTGGCAACCAAGCCTGGGGAAACTTTCAAGCTTGAGAAGGTTACATGGGACATGGTTGATTCCAAGGTCGAGGGCTCTGCCAAGGGCAGTGGAACAAACAACCCCCAGGAATCAATCAAGCCAGGATGAGGTCGATTTCAGCTCCCAGTCAAGCCTTGGTAGCTTATCACCCCTAAACCAATCCACTAAATGGAGTAATTAATGTCATTAGGTCTGTGGCTGAAGGATTCTTGATGACAACCTTGAAAGTTTCCACATAATACATTCCTTAACAAGAGCCAATTCAGAAGGGATTCGAACCATCAGAATCTATCACATTCTCAAATGAATACTCTGCCACAATGCATCACCACACAGATTCCCTAGTGAGCAAGGCTATTATCGGCACCAAGGTAGTCCATGAGATTTTTATTGATGACGACAGTGTCATGGAAATCATGTACATAGATTGTTTTAACAAAATGGAAATTGACCAAACCCGCATATGTAGAGCTACCCTGCCCCTGATCGTATTAGCTAGAATATCCAAATTACCAATTACTATTCTGACCTTGCCCATCACCATTGGGGAACCACCTAGGGCTGTAACCATGATTTGCGACTTTGCAATCATCAACAACCCCGACCCTTTTAACATAATCATAGGACATCCTTGGTTGAATAAAGCAAAAACCATATTGTCTCCACACAACCCAATATACAAATTCCTAACGGTTCACAACATGGTCATAGCAATGAAATCGTACTATGGAACTAAACCAAGAACCCGGGTACAAATGGTATCAGATTAGCTGTATGATCCTAAAAAAATGAGATCAATAACTTTGGATATCACCGTCACAGATAAAGTCAAAGAAATCATCCTGTAAGAACTCAACAAGAAAATAAATATAAGGCCCACTTTACCCTTAGAGCTAATGGAACAAGCCATGGTGCTTCTTAGAGAATTCATTGAAGTCTTATCTTGGGACACAGGGGATATGATCAATGGGATACCAAGAGAGACCGGTACCTACAAACTACACATCAGCCCGTTGGTCTGACCCATTAAGCAAAAAGGAAATGTCTTCACACCTGAACTCAATGAAGCAATCAAATAAGAGGTTATAAAACTGCTTAGAGGCAATATTATAGAAGAGGTCCTTTACCCACGAATGAATTTTGAATCCCATTAAGGTGTGAAAAATCGATCTGGGGAGGAGAATGTGCATTAATTTCACGGACCTCAACAAAATTTTACCCAAAGGGAAACTACCCACTCCTATACATGTATACCTTGGTAGAAGCTATATCTAGATACGAGGTACTAGATTTCCTTGACGCGAACAAATAGTACCACCAAATCCTCATAGATGAAGAGAAAAGAATAAAACAACATTTATCATAAATTTTGGAACTTCCTGCTATAAAAAGAGGCCCTTTGGGCTGAAGAATGTGGGAGCAACTTACCAAAGGTTAGTAGATGGCGCCTTTATAGCCAAATAAGAATAAATATGGATATTTACACAGGTTACATGGTAGTAAAGAGCAAGTCAACGGAAAAATTCCCCAATGACCTCAAAGAAGCCTTGCAACTCCTTAGGAATATTAACATGAAGTTGAATTCGAAGAAGTGTACAATATGAGTTGGGATGGGAAAATCCTGGGATCGTCTCGAAGAAAGGCATCAAAGGAAACCAGGAGAAAGTAGAAAATGTAATAAAATATGTACCCTCTAAGAGGTGCAGAAGCTCACTAACTTCCTGCCAGCTCTCAAGCAATTCCTAAGTAAAGCTGATTAGAGACAATTGCCCTTCTTCAACCATCTGAAAGTTCTTTAGAGTGGACACAATCTTTTGACCATGAATTTGAAGAGTTCAAATACAACCTATAAAATCTCTCCTCATTATCAACGACAAATTGAAGAGATACATTTTTCTCATACCTACTTGACATAGAGAAAGCCATGAATGCTTTCTTGGTAGCGGAAGAGGAATATCACAATACCTTATAAACTTTGTTAGCGGAGTGCTCCTCAATGCAGAGACTCGGTACACGCCCATGTAAATTGTCATATTAGGCATAGTTCACAAGGCAAGAAGGTTGAAACACTATTTTCAGGATCATGCAATTATACTCCTCACTAATTTGCCCATAAAAAAATCATGCACAAACCACAAGCATCAGGGCGAATGGAAAAGTGGACTATCAAACTAGGAGAATATGACATTGAATACAAAACTAGGCCGACAATCAAAAGGCAAGCCTTAGTCGATTTCATAGACCAATCTACTCTTGGTGCAGAAGAAATAGTGACACCCAAGGAACATGGAAGGTTGAATATTCAAGGCAGATAAAGATATTTCCGACGCTACTCTCCCGGCAAGAATTTTTCTATTGTGATTTTTTTGGCGAGTTCTGTTATGAGCGAGCTTTCTTTCAGTCAAAAGCAGATAGCAACCCCCTATAGATATCACCATTATCTAAAGGATGAAATTGAGAAGCAAGTACAAACGTTGATCAAGAATAAGGTGGTTCAAACTAGCACAAGCCCTTACTTACTCTTCACTAGTAAACTTCACTAGTTTTACTAGTTAAGAAAAAGGATAACTCTTGGAGACTGTGTAATGATAATAAGACTTAATGAATATACAATACATGATAATTTTTATATACCTTAGATGAATTTTTTGATGAGCTACATGGGTTATCTGGACCTCAGTTCAAGATATCATCAAATTAGAGTGAAAAAAGAAGATGTGTAAAAAACATCATCTCAAACTCATAGTGGACATGTTGAGTTTTTTTAATGCCTTTTGGACTTACCCATACTCCTGCTACATTTCAAGCATTAGTGAACCAATTATTTGAAAAGTATCTCAGAACGTTTATTTTTGCATTCTTTGATGGCATTTTAATCTACAACATCAGTATTCATAATCATGTGTAGTATGTTAAGAATATCATTTGTTTAGGTTAAAATATACTTCAATACCATTTACTTTTTTCATTTTCAATACTCGTGTTATGTGGTTAATTCCGGATTCAATGCTAAGAGTTTTATTTTTATAAATTCTTAGCGTTTCCTATAGATACTGTTCATGATTTTTGTTTGGTTGTAATGCACGAAGTGTTATGGAAATGATTTTAGTTTCGAGACAAATATGTGCTTATAGCCATGTCACTCTAGACGAACACTGCTTCTAATACGTAAATAGGGAAAATGACTACAATTTCCAATAGTTGATCGGATATTGTAACTAACTTCAGAGTGACATTTCATAATACGTTTTAAAAGAAAATTGACCTAAGTTTCAATTTTGTAACCAAAACTACTAGAACCACACTGATAACCTTCCGAGTTCTGTACCCCTCCTGCCAAATTGAATTTCGACTTTGGATGGACTGATATAGCAGTTCCAGTGACATACTGAATTCCAAAACAAGATTCCGTATCGAAGCATTTGTGATGGAACTTTTTCTACTAAAACATTGGACAATGTTAAAAAAAAATGGGTACCATGGCACAAAACATCGTTGTGGTATTTACTATAACATGACAGTGACAAAATGTCGTACATTGTAGCACACCGAATAATGGTTGTGCCAGGGACGACGTTTCATAATCACCGCCCTACGACCACTTTCACCGTAGTTTACACATCATTCTCGCACTAATGATATGTTCCCTCAGTTATTAACTACAAGTATATAAGGGCCCCAATTTTTTGAAATTTCTCATATTGCATTGACTAGCGAATTTTTTTTAGACTTAACCCATCCGATTACAATTTTAGCCAAAAGTAAGTTTTCAGGTAAAACAAAATGTTAAATTACTAAAATAGTGATAGAGTAAATACAGATTAATCTAGAATTCTCTAGTTTATTGTGTAGTTCTAGAATTCTAACCCCTGTATCTCTCTATAAATACTCCCCACATATATATAAAAAATACATTCAAAGTCCTTTATTCATATCATAGCAATCAAGGTACTAATCATCAACCTTAATATTTTCCTTTCCCAACTCATTAATATAATTACTAATTTCCATTCCATCAAGCTTTCTTCACCCAATATTTTTGTTTGGAAGACTCAAATCCAGACAGTTCTTGAATTTGAAGGTTTATTCGGCTACCTCGATGGCTCCATGTTTTGCCCGCCGCATTCATCCTCTTCTTCAGACAATTCTGGTAATCATAGAGGGGAGAATTCTAGGTTAGTCTATATTAACTAGAGAATTCTACGTTAGTCTGTATTTTCTCTATCAAATAGTTGTGCTCTTATGAACGAATAATAAAAGACCAAACTACCCTTCCCACACCACCACCACCATTAGAACCCTACCACCACCGCAAATTCACACACCACTTGGTCATAGAGAGAAGATGAGTAGTGTGGGTTTGTGTGAGGAGGTGCACGCTGTGCAGCTAGTGGATTTCCTTTTTCCTGTCACAAATTTTTCAAATCAAATTGAGAAATTTATTAATGTATTAAAAAAAACACAAGAGATTCACTCAAAATTAATAGACGAGTTAATTAAACAAGCGCAGTATAATATTTTCTTTGTTCCTCTTTGAGCAGCCGTGGTTACTTTAAGAGGATTACGCGTAAAAGATGAAGAAAATTGAGGCTTACTTATTGTCAAATTTATGATGGCATATCCACTAGAGACCGCAAAGTTAAAGAGAAAACAAATAATGGCATTTCTTCTTTACTTGTGCTCATTTCACACTTTGTTTTGATCCCTTCTGTTTTCTTTCTTCTTAAAAACACCAATTTCTATGTTGATCCTGTTTTTTTCACATTTCAAAAACCATGAAACATCCCCAGGTATATTGCTATGCCTTTTACTTCACACTTTCAACAATGTTTAATGTGATGATTAAGGATTTTCATTGATGATTTTGATTTCAAATCGACTATGTTGAAGGTGACTTTGCACATCATCCAGCATTGAGGTCTTTTTCCAGCACACTAGCAACCATGTTCTGCTGCCAAAGTTTAGAAACCAACAATGAAAGGCTAGACTCCAGGTTACAAAAGAAAATGATGGAGATCAAGCGAAACGCTTCGCGAGTTAACAGTTTCAGATCATTGAATGGCATAATTCTGGGATTTCCCCGGTTTAAAGAAGGATTGAAGGAAATCAGAAGCTTGTTTGAGCAATGTGGTGAGCAATGCATCATTTTTACTCGTCTAGTTTTGATATTTGTACTTTACAAATGTCGCGTTTGAAGAATGTCGAAAACCATGTAGATGAAGATAACAATGATACGATAGACCGGGAGGAGCTGAAGAAATGCTTGCAGAAGTTGCAGTTAGCCATCGCGGAGGAGGAAATTGATGATCTGTTCTTTGCGTGTGACATCGATGAAAATGAAGGCTTACAACAGAATGAGTTCAATGTTCTGCTATGCCTCATTTACATCCTTTCAGATGGTTCCAACTCTTCTCTTAGTGTACATATATCAACACTTACCTTTGGCTTAATTTTCAGTTTTTGGAATGTTGGTTTGTTCTGCGCTTTTACTAGCGCGTTGTATTCATGATTGGCGATTTTCTTTCAGAACTCGAGGATTCTGTCACCGGAGCTTGAAGCTACCTTTGACACTATGGTTGAGGCATTTTTGTTCCTTGATAAAACTGGAAAAGGCCAGTTGAACAAGAAAGATGTGGTCAAGGCACTCAATGATGCTTATCCTTGGGAGAAATCGCCTTCGCATGTGACAAGAACTCGATTCAGTAAGCCAGAATTTTCTTCAAAGCTGATTTGATTCCTCTGAAAATGCAAATAGAACCATTTGTTTGACAGATTCTGTACTATCCGCTTGTCAAATGCAGAGGAAATGGACTGGAACAGGAAAGGGAAAGTGAACTTCAGGGAATTTCTCTTCGCGTTCATCAAGTGGGTAGGAATCGATTCTGATGAAGACGAGGAAATTCATATATAGAGTGAGTGAGGCTGAATCCTGAAGCGGAATCAAGAAACAGATTCAATCAATGTGTATGTGCCGGTATATGATATCCCTTTAACTCATGTCCAAAATTGTTTGATTGATTTGAATAAGTAAATAATTCCTATTTTCCTTTGGAGATCCTAAGATCTTATATTGAATTTGTAGAGATATAGGGAACCACTTGTCTCACATAACTGTAGTGAAAAAACATTATCAATAATCAGAGAAATTAGGAACTCCGCTTAGTATCAATTGGTTATAAAATCGAGCCTGGAAAACTCCAAACTTGATTTAGTTGGTTGAGTTTCTTAAACTATGTCATTTTGAACACCATAAAATAAGAGTAATTTATCCTGAACAGAAAGACTGCATCTTTTTACATCATTTCAAGAACTAAAAAACTTAGAAAATCCCTGGATACTAATCAAAACATGGAAACATAAAGATTGATCAACCTCTTTTTCCCTTTCTAAAGGCAAAATTTCACTGGATGCCTAAAGCTTGAATTCTTCTAATAAGTGACAGGGATGTTGCATTGACCAGCTTCCACTCTTCATTTTTCTCCTCCTTCTGCACATTGTCAATCAGCCACTGATCATATCCATCAAGAATTCTAACAATCTGCTTCATGCTGGGCCTCGATTCGGGTTTCGAATTTGTGCAAGCAATCCCTAGTTTCACCAATCTCCTCAGCTCCCTAACGTTGTACCTCCCATCTAATCTCCTGTCTGCTAAATCTTGGTAAGATCTTTTCTGCTCCTCAAACTCATGCACTTTCCTCACCAAGAGCACCTCAGGGCAGCGAAAATCGATTGCCATTTGCCCGGTTACCACCTCGAGCAACACCACACCAAAGCTATAGACATCAGCCATTGTGGTTGCCTCACCACAGTCCATGTACTCGGGCGACATGTACCCGAATATCCCACAAGTCGAGCTTTTCTTGTCCACAATGACGTGATCCCCATGTTCATTGCGCGCCAAGAACTCAGCAAGCGCGAAAGAACCCAGCCTGGGATTCAGCTCCTCATCAAGAAGCACAGCTGAAGATGTGATGCTCCTATGGATAACCTGTTCATCCCACTCCTCATGAAGGTAGTGAACTGCGGACGCGAGCGATTGGACAATGCTGTACCGATGATGCCACTGGATGCTGCTCCTGTGATGGAAAAGGGCATGGCTCAAGAGATGGCTCGCACTGTAATCATACAAAACGAGCATCTCTCCTTGCTCGGTGCACCATCCACGAAGCTGCACGAGGTTTCTATGGCGCAGTCTCCCCACATTCTGGAGCTCATTCGAAAACCTCACCCTCAATGCAGGGCATGTCTTCATTCCAAGCCTCTTCACAAGAACATGGTGGCCATTTTCCAGAAATCCATGATACGCTGTGCCAAAATCAACCTCAGCCACTCTCTGAGAATCAGCAAAATCATTTGTTGCGGAAATGATCTCCTTGTAGGTGATCACCCTAGGAGTTTCAACAACCGGGAAGCTAGACTTCCGCGCGTAGATTTTCCTCGAAGAGGAAGACATGTTCTCCATCTCTGCAGTAACATACAGAGTCTCCCCATTGGCAGTAACAAAGTTGGACGAGTTAAACACAGCATTGGCAAAACTGGAGGACTTCGTAGCAGTAGTAGACCTAGTAGTGATAGTGTAGCTCGAGCTGAAATTGCTCGGGGACGATGACAGAGATATATAAAGAGGGAGAGTCTTAAACGAAGGAAGATCCGGTAAATTACCATAGAAATTGCCTGAAAGCACATCAACAGCCCATTTCATGCTAGGTCTAGACTGAGGATCATGGAGCGTGCAAAGAAGTCCAACTTTCGCCATCGTCTCCATCTCGAAAAGCTTGTATGAACCATCCAAAAGCCTTGGATCCCCGGCCTGAAGAAGGATATTTTCATCGGAAAGCCTCCTGATCCAATCCAACAAGATGATTTCTTCATCAGGGAAAGTCAGATCAACAGCCCTCCTCCCTGAAACCACCTCCAGCACCACAATTCCAAAGCTGAAAACATCTGATTTCGCTGTCGCGAAGCTTCTCTTCTGGAAGCTCTCAGGCGGGAGGTACCCGAGAGTCCCTCCGATCTTCGTCGTCTCCACAAGCCGGAACTCATCATGGTCTTTGTTCTGTGACGGCGTCCTGTATTCATCCTTGTGCTCCAGCCATCTAGCAAGGCCGAAATCGCCGAGCCGAGCATTGAAATGCGAGTCGAGCATAACATTACTCGTCTTCACATCCCTGTGTATGATCTGCGTCTCGAGCTGTTCATGGAGGTAGTACAAAGCAGCAGCTAAGCCACTCACGATCTTCTTCCTCTGCTCCCAATCGAGAAAGCCCGAAGAACCCGATTTTTCGCCTTTCTTGAAGATCACCCTGTCCAAGCTTCTATTAGGCATGTAATCATAAACCAGAAGCAGCTGATCATCATGAACGCACCACCCCCTCAGCCTAACTAGGTTCCGGTGCCGGAGATGCGCCACCGCCACAAGTTCAGCAGCAAACGTCTTCTCAAACTGCTCTCCCTTCTCGGCCAAGCACTTAACCGCCACCACGGTTCCGTCGCTGGGCAAAACCGCCCGGTAAACCCTCCCGAAGCCGCCGCTTCCGAGGAGCTCCTCGGGGCTGAAGCCGCGGGAGCCGATGTAGAGCTCGGAGTAGCCGAAAGTTTTCGGGTTCGGGTTCGCTCTCGCGACTTGCTCTTCTTCGGACATCTTCACGCCCTCGGTCTCATGGTACAGCATCCCGGAAAACTGGTTCGCCTCCTGGTGGCAGAAGGCGTACCATTTGGAGCCGAGAAGCTTGTGGAATGACCTCTTGACGAACCTCGACACCCTGCGCCGCCGCGACTGGCGTTTTCCGGGATCGATCGGCTCTGGTTCGTCGGTGACATCGGTTGGCTGAACAAAACACAAACGTTTGAGCTCCATTTTTTGGGGTTGATGGTTTTGGTGAGAAATGGTTGGGCGCTAAATAGGCATCTTTGAGGATTGGAAGTTGGAACAGGGGAATATGAATGTGCTAATGGGGAAATGAAATGAAGTGAATTTATATGGGAAATGTATGTTTGGGTTTTTGGTGTGTTTTTGTTTTCAAGGATGGTTAGGTTGCATGTTTGAAATGTACGAGGATTGAGAGGGATTCGGCCAACAAAAACCAACCCTTTTTTTTTGTTTTGATGCATTAATTTATACCTGTATATTTCTACTTTCTAGAAAAACAAAGTTTTCACCAGAAAATTTTGTAGGAGATGTGGATCAGATCGGATAATGTCATGGTTTAATAAATTAATTATTTTCTTTTAAAAAATCAAATATAAATAAATATTAAGCGTGGGTGAATTATTGAACACATTGCAGAATCTGAATTGATCCACCCCATATACTACTATCCCCGTTTCACTATGTTTGACGCCATAGGTTTATGTGTTGTTTGTGTGGAGAGAATTGAGTGACGAGACTAAAAAGTTTAATGAGCAGTTGAGAATGATGCACTTTTTGTCATTAAAGGAAATGTGACAACGTTAGAAAAAAAATCAAAGTGGTAAGTGTGGCAAGCATAGTGAAATAGAGGGAGCATAATTTTACACATATAGTTATATTGGTGTTACCGTTGTAAAAGATCTCCAGTCGACAGAGATG
>JAULKK010000001.1:2082398-2104504 GCA_032355705.1 Rubia peregrina | reverse complement strand
AAGCTGCACAAAGTACCATTTACATGAATTACCTACAGTACCATTCAACTACAGTACCATTTACCTACAATACCAATTACATAAATCCACCTTTGATTCAACTACTACACAAAATCAAGACGCATCAATCCTTGATTAATCTAGAATACTACTTAAAAGATAGCTCCAAAAGCTTCTATCCATAGCTTGCAATAAAGAGAGCTCCAAAAGCCTTCAATCCATAAATTGTAACAAAACAGAGTTTCAAAATCCACCTCCACCTGCGATAAAAATGATAGCATTATACACATAAGCTAACAGCATCAAAAGTAACTTCCATCATAGCTAACAACATTGAGATTGTAGTTGACTTCCATCACAGATAATTTTTCAGCCAGAAGGTAATCATTGGGAACAACCATAATTATATTCACATATCACCTAATATACTGATACATATGTTTTACATACTAGTATATGTTTTCATCCAGAATGTATTATTTAGGCAAAATCATATTCACAATCAAATATCACATTAAATACTGATTTCATACGGAAAATTGAAGAACTATCATTTTTTATACCTATATTTTGGTTGAGAGTTGCTCATACTGAAAATTAAAGAACCATCATTTTTTCGATACCTGTATTTTGGTTGAAGAGTTGCTCCTTTCGCACCGAGGAGTTCACGAACTATAGTATATTAAATGCTATCGAAAAAGGTGCAGTCCTTTTTCGATACTTCCAGCTCTGTGATTAAAAATGAAAAACCAGGACATAAAAAGATAAAAATCTGAATAGCAACGCAAAAAACTGAAAAAATAAATATTTGAAATATACAAATTATAAAGAGAAGTACCTTCTTCAACTTTACGAAGTTCAATCACATCTTCTTTGATTTTAAGTGCTAATCCAGCAACTCGCATCCAGTCTTGAGCACAAATCAGTGATTGCACAATTCTAGGAGTCAAAGAGCTCCTGAAAGTATCCAACACTCTCCCTCCAGTGCTAAAAGCTGATTCCGAAGCTACCGTGGAAACAGGTACAACAAGCAAATCACGAGCCATCTGAGAAAGAATAGGATATCTTGATTTGTTGTTCTTCCACCAGTCAAGTAGATGAAACCCAGGCATCTTCATTGGTACAACTTCCTCACTAAAATATTTCTCCAACTCTGTACTAACATCCTCTGAAGAATTTGCACTTAGTTCTGCATATTGTTCTTCTAATCTGAATTTTATTTTTTCTCTGTTCCTTGCAGTGAGAAAGCATGATCTGTCTTGTTGCTTGCCTGGAGGAGAGGTAGAAGTATTTCCATATCCATCCCTTCCATTTCCATATAATCTTCTATAATCATCAAACATCTCCACCATTGCCCTCTTTGTATCATCTACCAAGAGTTGAGCAATATCTTTTTCATACATATTCTGGAGCATGAAAGAAAGATACACTAACTTGCGTCGTGGATCCATCACAGAAGACATGTAAATGATTTTGTTCATTTTCTTGACATCTCCCCAATACTTCTTGTATTTCTCATACATGATAGTTCTCATCTGGCTCGTGTAACTATCCTCATCAACAATCAACAATTTCACTAGACCATCAATTTCAGCCAAGTGTGAAACAAATTCACTCGAAGTAACATATTTAGATCCGGAAACTTGTACAGTGACATTGTAGAAGCAGTCTAGATAGTCACACAATCTCTTAACATTGTCCCAATCATTACTTGTGGGTACTCCAGGACCATCATCAACACTGAGAGCCTCAATAATTTCAGGGTGCTTAACAATAAATGCATAAAAAACAAGCTGATATTCAATAGCTGTACTAAGCATTAAGTAGGTTGAATTCCATCTAGTAGCAACATCCAAACAAAGGTGTTTTCTATATTCCCCATCCATTTCAGCAAGATCTTTAAACAACTTTAGCCGCGTAGGGGACATTTTAACATATTTAACTGCTAACCTTACCGACAGAACAGACCTACAAGCCGTCTTCAACCCATCTTGAGCTATTAAGTTCAATATGTGAGCCATGCACCTCATGTGAGAATATTTCCCGCCTAAAATACATTTATGCCAGTTTTGAAATTTCCTTTTCAAATATCCCACAGCTGTGTCATTAGAACTTGCATTATCCACCGTCACAGTAAATACACTACTAATACCCCAATCAAGCAAGCATTTGTAAATATATTCACCAATATCACTACCTTTATGACTAGCAATAGGGCAGAAATTCAAAATACGCTTGTGCAATTTCCAATCAAGATCAATGAAATGTGCAGTGAGACACATATAAGATTCCTTTTGCTTTGATGTCCATGTGTCAGTGGTTAAACAAACTCTACCACAACAATTTTTTATAAATGATTTCAGCCAAAATTTTCTTCCATATATAACTCAAAAACATCTCTTGTCAAGTAGATCTGGAGGGAATCACAAAAGAAGGACAACACACGCTCATAAAATATATGAATCCCTTTCCCTCAGTCAATCTAAACGGAAATTCGTCAATTATGATCTTAAAACAAAGGGCCTTCCTAGTTGATTGTTGATCGAATTTCCAAGCAACCAATGCAATTTTTCCTTTTCCAGTCACCTCATCATATCTATTACCAAAAGCTAACTGAGTTTGCACTAATTGAACATCCTTTCTATTTTGAGGACACACTAAACATTTTTCAAGATGAGTGTTCATACTGGTAGTTCCAATTTTTTGTAGGATCAGTAAAGTATGTAGTCCCACAATGTATACACTTTGACTTTTGAACATTATCATTTGCATCAAAATATGGTTCAAAGTGAGCCCATACATTTGATTTTTTCTTACGAGTTCCCAAACCACCACCTTTTCTCTTCCGTTTAGGCATATCATTTTCTCCACCTTGATTTTTTTGGTTTTTCCCAACATCGACATCTTCAGGTGTTTGCTGCACATGATCTTTTGGTGTATAATCCATCTACAAGGATTTTTTTTAATATTATATAAAATAATAACATAGTAAATATACCAATAAATAGAAAGAAAATTACCTGTAAGAAACAGGAATGCAAACAACCAAGAACGGTCTGACTGATCTCTCTTAGCACAGTAACGGTACAAAACCACCATAAACTAATGGCCTCCGAGGCTCCAACAATAACAAAACTTAGAAGTAAAGACAAAAGACATGGGAATTGGATGGTTTTGAATTTGTGTTCCATCGAACTTTGAAATTGAAAATTTTAGGGATTGAAATTTTGGAATTGAACAAGTGGTGATGCCGCTGACCCTTTGTATGTCTCGGTAATCGATATGCACAAATATTAGGTTTGGAGACTTGAAGTTGTGAATCAGTAAATTAAAATGAGAAGAGGCCATTCACTATAAAGAAACATAGTTTGGGCCAAAAATTAAATTTTGCATTCAGGCCCAATATGTTAATAAATTATTTTTTGGGATGAAATCCTGAAACAAATTAATATATTAATGTGTTATAAAAGTTTTATTGGCTATCCGGTTCGATCGTTAACCAAATAATTTAAATTGAAATATAAAATGATTAACATATATAACCGAATAACCGTAACCAATAATAATCGATTGACCGGTTAACTGGTCAACTGAATTGAATTCCGGTTTGGTTTCAATTTGGTTATCGCTTTTCTGGTTTTTTTAACATCCCTAGTTGAAAGTCTCATGAAGAGAAATGGTAGAGTTCGGGTAGGTTAATGGCAACACCACTCGTAGTCTTGTACGATAAGCTTCATGAAGTTTATGTTAAGAAGAAATGGAGTTTAATCATTAAATTAGTTTTAGGGAAACATTAGCAAAAATGCAATCAGACAATTGGGATTACTCCATTCGGTATTTTTATTTCATGAATAGTATCAATTAAACAACAGATCATATCTTAACAATAACTAAAATATACATTTCTTTCTTTCCAAAATTAAATATAAATTAAGTTGTTATTTTTAGTAGATATATATATATATATAGAATTGGGATCATGTGAGAACACCTATCTTGGCCTTTGCAATGCACGATGGAAATCCTCTTTTCCAAACTCATCCATTCAGGTTTTAAATGAACACACTAGTGATCACTGCCCCCCTGTTTCTTAGTATAGGAAGTACCATGAAATCACCCCCAGGTCTTTCAGATTCATAAACACATGGTTTAAGAGAGAGTCATTCCTGGAGGTAGTAAAAACCAACTGGAATCTGCCTTCAGTAGAAGCTGAAATGCTTGGTTTCTACCTCAAACTCCCCAGGTTAAAAAAATGTTTACGGATTTGGAATAGAGAAGTTTTTGGTAATATTCACAACAATGTTTTAGAGGTAGAAAAGGCAGTATCTGCTCAGGAAATAGCTTTTGATATTGATCACTCAGACAGTGAATTGATCAAACTCAAAAAAGCTAAAGCAGTGCTTACTAGAGCTATCAAAGATCAAAGACATTTTTGGAAATACAAAGCAAAAATAAAATGGTTAAAATATGGGGACAATAATACTAAGTTTTCCACAATATTGTGAAGGAAAAAAAAGGATAGACTCAGCTTCACAAAAATAAAATAAAAACTCAACGGGTGTTTGGATGGAAGTTGCCACTGAAATTGTGCAGGAAGCTGTCTCATATTTCAATGATCTTCTAACAGATTCTAGTGCACCAGATGATGGAGTTTACTACTCTCACTTCCTATCCTAGATACCTAGGATTATAACTGTAGAAGACAACTCCTTTCTTCTGAAACCAGTCACTATGGAAGAGCTGAAATTTGTTGTCCTGAACATGAATAAACTAAGTAGTCCAGGGCCAGATGGCTTCTCCTCATGTTTCTTCATAAAGGCATGGTCTATTATTTCAACTGATCTACTAGCTGCTTCAAATGATTTCATGTCTCACTCTAATATTCCCAAAGGGATTGCTAGTACATGGATTACACTCATCCCAAAAGGGACATTCCATCCTCATTTGATGAATATAGACCTTTTAGTCTTTCTAATGTCTCCAATAAAATTTTCTCAAATTTTTTAATGGAGAGACTAAAGCCATATATGCATAAACTGATTTCTCATCACCGGTATGCTTTTCTTCACAATAGGGACATTTCAAACAATGTCATCTACTTGAAAGAAATGGTTAGATTCTTGGACAGAAAGAATAGAGAACCAAATTGCATTTTAAAATTGGACCTTAAGAAAACATTTGACATGGTTAGTTGACCTTTTCTTAATAGCATCCTCATTCGCTTTGGTTTTCATGGTCAGTTTGTCTATTTTATCATGAAGAACCCGTCCCAAGCTTGGTTCTCAGTTTTAGTTAATGGTAATCCAAATGGATTTTTCAGAGCTACTAGAGGTATCAAACAAGGTGATCCCCTCCCTCCTTTTCTCTTTAATCTCTTTTCTGAAGCTTTCACAAGGAGTTTAGCTTACATCTTTGAAAATGAAAAGTTGCAGTACTACTCTCTTCCTAGAAATGCTATCCCAATTTCCCATCTTTCCTACGTCGATGATACTTTTATATTCATGAAAGCTAGTAGACTTAACTTGATTAGATTGAAAGCTTTCCTGATGGTATTTGAGAACACATCTGGACAACAAATTAATTATGACAAGAGTGAATTCTACATTAGCAAGGGTGCCACAATGACTAAAATTAGGCAAATCAAATCCATCCTGGGTATGAAAAAGGGCTCCTTTCCATTTACATACCTGGGATGTCCCATTTTTACTGGTAGGATTAGATCAGTCCACTTCCAACCCTTGACTGAAATGATAGCTAGAAGAATCAACAACTGGAAGAACTTAAGGCTATCTACAGGGGGTAAGATTACACTCATTAATTCATGTTTATATTCACTGTCCCAGCATAACTGGGCTGTTATGAAGCCAACATTTCATATCATTAGGCTCATTAAAAGTAGACTTTCAAGATTTTTCTGGGGCTCAACTGACTTAAAGAAGAAAAAGACTTGGAATAAATGGGGGGGATTTGTGTTTTCCTATATCAGAAAATATACTAGGATTTAGATGTATTAAAACAGTAGTTCAGGCCTTTTCAGTTAAACTCAGGTGGAAATTCCAAGCTGCAAAAGCTCCATGGACCTCTTTCATAGCATTTCTCCCTCAATCAGCAAAAACTTCCCAAAACTAGAAGAGAATATGTCAAGTGAATGTCTTTGTTAAATGAAAGTCTAGGGTTATACATGGTATAGGGGCTTGCAATTTTTTGTTGTCAAACTGGACAGATAGAGGCCCTCTGATTGATTTGCTTGATCAAGATACATCTGGAATTCCTCCTAATTACACTGTATCTCACTTCATTGAACACAAACATGAATTATTGCTTGCAATTACTTCTCTAATTGACATACCTTTACATGATTTTCTATGGGATTCAAAAATACTACATCACAGGCAAGACAGGCTTATCTGGAAACCAGAAAAAGGGGAAACTTCACTTTCAAATCGCCCTACAACTCTCTTCGAGAAAAAAAGAGGTAACTATCTTTCCCTAAGATCCTTATGGAATAATAGAATACCTAAGAAGGTATCAGTGTTCATGTGAATGACTATGAACTCACTTTTACCTTTTGATAATATCCTTTCACATTTTGGTTTTCACCTCCCTTCGAAATGTCCTTTCTATGACAATGGTGATTCACTAGACCATTTCATGAATGAATGTACTTTAGCTGTTAAAATGTGGATGGGGGTGAATAGAATATTAGGTATCAGGACACCTGCTTTCAGTAATATATGGGATAGAATCTCTTTTTATCTTTCAAAATCAGGTTTCACCCCAATACACACTCAGATTATTCATAACATTGTGTCCTTTTCAATCTGGACTCTGTGGAAGGCTCGGAATAGTTTTTTGTTTGATAATAAGAACACAATTGGTGCTCTTCTTCTTAGGGACATAAAAATTATGATTTACAATGCATTTGCAGCTAAACCTTTTTACATATTCCATGATTTTGACATTGAACTTGCATCTGCTGGCTATTTTCCTTTGTGGCTGAAACCAGCAAAACCAAACATCCTAAGTATAAAGTGGAGTAAACCCATCTCTGGTTTTAAATGCAATGTTGATGCTTCATGGGATTGCAACACACATGAGATAGGTTTAGGAGTAATTCTAAGAGATAAGGGAGGTTCCTTTGTGACTGCTATGTGCCAATATGAAATGGCTAACTCTCCAGTTCAGGCTGAAATTCATGCTCTAAAACTGGGAGTTACTATAGCCCTTTTGTACTAGGTGCCAACTCAATTTGAATCTGACTGCCTACTAGCAGTAAATATGATTGTAAATCTGGAACAAGCTCCTTGGGAGTTATTTGAAATCGCTGATGACATTCATCAAAAACTTGGCCCGAGAATCATTAGACACACTCTCAGAGAAGGTAATACCATGGCTGATGAATTAGCCAAATATGCTCTATCCAGAAAGGTAAACACCACTTTGATATACTCCCAACTTCCTGGACAAGTTAGAGGCCTGATCTCCCTAGACAAACATGGGACTCCACTAGACTAGATGCGAATTACCCACTAGACTAGATGCTACTCAATTTTATATTTCTCCTCTTACAGGTACAAAAGGATCAATGAAAGAGAGACTTAAAAAAAGGATCGTGAGGCCCAAGCCACTTACACAAAGCTTCTTTTCAGGGAGGAACAAAGCATCACTGCTGCACACTAAACTTTGTCTACAAATTTTGGGATCAACTAATGCAGCATATTCCAAGCCAATTTATTGGATTGGTCTTCTTTTTTGGCCATAGTTATTATTGATAAGATTATTCTCTTAAACAATTGTTTAAGTTTATAATATTCACAAACTTTCCTCATTGTATAGAACATATAATCTACTATAGTTTTATCTCCCTCTCCCGGTCCGACCTACCTTATTCTAATACGGGGTTTAGAGGTATTTGAGTAGGAACACCGGGAAAGTATCAACTACATATTTGTATTTCATATTTTATATTTCAAGGTTTAGGGTGCATATAAATTCCCTTCATCTTCAAAAAATAAAATAAAATGAGAACACCTATCTTAGGTGAGAACAACCACTTATGTGAGAACAGATCCTAAACATTAGTTTAAATATATCAACTATTCAAATTTAAAAATAAAAATCTAACATCAAAGTGAAACAACTTGGCTGACATTCTCTACCGCTGAAGCGTCTAGAAGCTTACTAACCCTTTCTCTGCAAACTCATGGAGCTCTACAAGCCTCAGGTCCTAGATTTGGTAACCAACCTCCTCAACAAAGTGGCAAGGATCGCGGGGTTCATTGTCAATAGTGGCAGAACTAGGGCGAGATCCTGGGCGGGGCTGGGATGGGCTGGGATGTTAGGGGCGGGAATGAACAGTATAGCTTTCATTCACCGGGCGAGCAGGGCCCCCCTAGTTCCACCGGTGATTCTCAATATGTTCATGATGGAAATGATGGACATAGCCGACCAGTTTGGTCTCCCATCCTACCTCTTCTAAACATTCGGTGCTGCCACTTTTGGATCATATCTCCATTTGCAGACCCTTGTCGGTGATGAAGAACAGTGCAACATTGTTTTTTAGAAAGAGTTCGCCATTTCAGCAAACAAAAATTCTATCCCGGCTAAACTATTTCCTTCTCCGATGTTTACTGAGTAGGGTTTGGAAACATGT
Source organism: Rubia peregrina (assembly GCA_032355705.1). Lineage (NCBI taxonomy): Eukaryota > Viridiplantae > Streptophyta > Magnoliopsida > Gentianales > Rubiaceae > Rubia > Rubia peregrina. The sequence goes on along the minus strand of JAULKK010000001.1, from coordinate 2,095,851 downwards.
GTCAAAATCAGTTCCAGGATATTTCAGGTCAAGGGAATCTTTTGAAACTGGAATCCGACGCCATTATTGAAGCTCTCGCAGAAGTTCATGGCAGCTTGTACACGGTCGACCCTCTGAGTAAATTTTGAAGTAATCAACATGAACCCAAGAAAACTGATTCTATTAGAATTGTCTCGATGATCAGCCTGATGCATCAGTAGTATTTCTTTTCTTTGGGAGCCTCAGATTCTTCGAGGCTGCTCAGGCAAGGGAGATGGCGAACAACATGAAGCACCAACACGTTAAACTTGAAGCACCTTCAAGACATATACAAAGAACCTACTAGTCTAATATGAAGCACTTGCAAGTATAACATGAAACACCGAGAAGTTAAACTTGAATCACCCATAAGCTATAAGCAAAACACCTAAAAACATAACTAAAAACACCTAAGTCTAAGCACTTGCATGCTACACTCAAAGCAACTACATGACATATACGAAACAACTACAATCATAACATGAAATACCTACAAGTATAACATGAAGTACTTACAAGTTAAGCTTGAAGCACCTATAAGTTATAAGTGAAGTACCTACAAGTATAACATAAACATCTACACATCATACTCTTAGCACCTATTTTCTATACTTAAAGCACCTTCAAGGTATATATGAAGCACCTCTTATGTATTATTTTTCCAAATTGTTATTTAAGAACCTACAATCAACATGATAAGAACATATAGGTTGTACTTGAAGCACCTACAAACTATAATTTAAGCACCAAAAAACAAGTTGGCACTTAGAGTACAACTCTTAGGTGCTTCAAGCATCACATGTAAGTGCTTTAAATGTAAATCATAGGTGCTTCTCTTAAACTTGTATGTGCTAAGAACTGAACTTGACGCTTAGACTACGGTTCGTAGGTTCTTCAACCATAATTTATCATCATTTGAAAATATATTTGGAACAGTTTAATTTTGTGGCAAGTTCAGAATTTTTTGCTCCATGAAATGAAAGTGAAAACTACTTTAAAAATAAGATAAGATATTTTTAAAAGGTAGAGTATTGGGAAAAACCATTTTTCCATAATCTTTTGGAAAGACCGGGTTTAATTACAATAATAAAAGATAAAAGGTATTTTTTGCAATATTAAAATTTTATCGTACAACGTGTAGTAGTTATAATGTTTATAACCCGATTCATGCAACCCAAATTTTTTTAATCTTCATTTCTTCTAATTTACACTTTAAACCTTGATTTTTCCAAGACTTATGGAAAGACTATCTCTTAAGAGACGTACTCTTTTTAAAATAGGAAGAGAATAAATTATAGTATTGATCGTGTAGCTAAACAAATTATTTAGTTAATGATGAGTAACAGAAAAAAATTTTATGTGGGGGAATTGTATGTGGGGAGGTGAGAGACCACTTAAATACTGACATGTGGCAAGTGAGTGAATAAAAAAATAGTAAAAACCATTGAATTAAATTATGACCCCACTTACTTACCACACGTTAGTATTTGATTGGCCCCTCACCTCCCCACATCCAATTCCCCCACATAAAAAAATTTCTGGATGAGTAATGATAAGCGGAGCCAGCGTATTTCTCATTTGTTTCTAAATTGAGCCAACGTATTTCACCATTTCATGGATAAAATATAAGTCGTTAGATTAAAATAATTTATTGGTCCAAGTTTGCTCTCACAAAAGTTGATGTTCTCACATTAAGAGGGTGTTCTCACCTGAACCTTCCCCTATATATACACTTACTTTTAAAACATTTTAGTAAATCATTTATTTTTAGAGTAAAATTATTATACGCCGGTAGTTAGGATTGTTTATTTTATATTTCTTTATTATACTGCACAAATTCTCGGAGCGAACATATCGAATCTTGTGAGTAATCTCACTGGAAAAACACTTTATTTTATTTTAATTTAACTAAATGAACCACACATGTTGAAGGTTTGGAATATTTTGTTATCCTACTATCATACTTTACGTATTCATTATTAGTTATTATGAATGTCATTACATGATTGCTTCTATACCGCATGACTTTGTGACCTCCTTCCTATATATTTCAACTTAGTTGATTACTTTTTTGAACTTGATATGATAATTGGTTGTTTGTACACTTGATTTCTTGAATCAATCACTTCCTTGAATTCTATCTTTCTTGAACTTGATATTGGCCAGTTGTGTACGTGATCATTCTGGACCAATTACTTGCTTGATCTTGACATTGGCCGGTTGTGTACTTGATCACACCGGACCAATTACTTTCTTGTACTTATGCTTAATAGAGTGGTCCCTGACCCTGCTTAGCTTCCAAACCGACGAGTCAACAACGGGCTAGATCATTCGGCTAGATGTCTAAGTAGGTCTTGTTGTACTCTCGAGATGTACCGTGTGCTACACATAATTCTTGCTTGCTTAACGGGCGTGTGTTATCGATATTGATTCTTGAGATCTCTTTCTCTTTCTCAATATTTTGAGATAATACTCGCTTGCAGGTAGTTGGAGTATAATTAGGAATCAAATTGTATCCTTATATAGAGACTTGATGGATTGTACGTATACTCTTCTCTCTATCCCTTACATGAAATGTGTGTTTATTTATCTCTCTTTCTTTGTGTTATATGATAATATAATATCACTTGGTAAATATTTCTAAACCATTGAGACCTCACTAAGCATGTGCTCATTTCTTTAAGATAACCTTTTGTTTCCCAATTTTTTTGAAGAATGTTCGACTCGAGTGATGGAATTAGAGACTATAGGCACGTCATTGAGCTACAGTTAGTATAAGCTCAACACCCAGGAAAATAAATAGTTCTAAATTTCATACAAATATATTTATAAATTGTAGTTAATTATTTATCTTGTTCTTTCTACTACTGAGTCTAGGCGTTAGCTAGACATACACTTGATTACGTCATCCCAATAAGCAGGGAGATGAAATCAGTATGCCACACCTATCGTAGTATATTGTGAAATTTACTGCACCGGTATTGTTCTGGAAAACCGGTGGTGGTTTTGATTTTATTTGCAATACCCTATTTAGATTTATCCCTGCCCATCCGGATCGAAACCAGGCCAAATATGACAGAAGAAAAAAATTAACAACTAGCCAACAAGATGTAATCTACTAATTGGATTTATATTGACAAAGAAAAATGAATGAATTATGAACTGAAATCGTCTAAAAATAAATAATTCTTCCAAAAAAAAAACAATAGGTGATTTTTTAACATCTTTGACATCACTCTTCTACACTGCCTTATATTCGTCCATGTCCATGGAAGTATTGCAAACTTTGGACCCAAATATGACTCCATCTATTGGCTACAACAACTATCTCCTTGGCATTATATGCACCATGCTTTGAGGAAAATATCTGTAGCGTTAAAAAAACATGATAATTAATTACGTGAAAGTATTTACTAAGTAATAATTAGCAATGTATAATTTGTATCATGTCGACCAACCTTGAGGATATCTGTAGAGGTATTCTTTAGCACAAGCTCTTCCATGAAGATGAGTAGTATCCACATTCCCAACCACTTAATTGAGTTTGGTACTGCAAATGATTTTTTTGAGTTAAACGTAATTGTATTAAAGGTGGACATGAATGGTCTGTTGGAGTGAATGCCTTACATTAATGTTTGTGATTTTCCATGTGTAATTCAGAGGTGACTCTATCTTTATCTTTTGCCTTTGATACTCACATACAATCCTGGTAATCATCATAAACATCTAATTGTTTGGAAAACTACCGTTTGAGACGTTAAAATAAGTACGAAGAGAGGAATGAATGTACTTGGAAATGATTTTGTTTTCACTTATATATTTTGGTTTGATTCCTCCAGTCAACGAGTCCAGTGTGAAAACTTCGTCCTTACTAGGGCGGGTGAGTATTAAGTACCAATGATCGCTGCGTTGAAAAGAAAGTAGAACATGAATGAAGTAGTTAGGGGAGTACAATTTTGTGTAGTTGACTAAAATTGTAAAGTGCCACTTGCATTTTTATGTATGGAACCACATAAATCACGGAAACAGTATTAAAAATGGTTTCCAAAATGGTTTTAGCATGACCCTCGACTTCTACATTCTTGATTTCCGAGGAATAACCTCCAGTACAGAACGAGACAAACTGGATGCAACCATTGTTGGTTGTGAAGGCTTGGTCCCTGAGGTTCCTTGAAGAATATCATTAGTCAATATCATTTAAAAACGTGTTTATAAATAAAATGAATTAAAGTGAAAAAGTAAACCTTACCACATCAAAACATCGATCATTGAGTTTGATAGCCAAGCCATGCCTTTGAAGTTGCCTAGCTTGTTCCCGAACTCCACCCAGCAATTGAGAAACAATGCAGTACTATGTTTCTTGTCGAAAGTCGATAGTCAATAGTCAGGAAAAAAAATCACCTTCCCGGATTCATACATTTCCTTCACAAGCTCGTTGCAGTATTTGATGTAATTCGCCATGTGGGATATACTATGAACTGGCACTTGTTAACAAGCTGAAAATATGTAAAGGCAACGAAATTAGAGAATTTTATAAATAATGAAACATAGTAGAAATTACTGATGTTATTGAGACGTATCAATTTCATAGGCCTGTCATTCCTAAATTCTCCCCTCGAGGGACAGTAGGAGCTGGTCGATCTAGAATGCTTAGGATTTATAACTATATAGAAATAATTTAATCTGAATGATTACTAATAAAAAAAATTATGGTGTAAAATTTGTAGGTTTTGGTTGATTTTACTACCTCATCATCATTGCAATTGATGAAAAAAATCACAGGGCTGAGGTTTGATGCTTCATTGTCCTCGCCCTGCGTATCATCTCCAAATAACACCAATGCCATCGGCCAATCCACCACACTTCCCAGAGCATCTCCCACATCATTGAAATTGTGGTTGGCAGATGGCAGGCCAGCCCTCAGATGGTATACTTGCTGGCACAGGTGGACGCAAGCCAATGGACCTTTTTGCTTCTCGCCATGCCTTGATTTTTTTAACCATGCTTGAGTAACCCTCTGCCTCTCTCCTTGAAGTTCCATGTCGTGAAAGGTCACCAACTCAACATCTCATTAAGAATGGTGAAAATATTTAGTCTAACATAGTTAGTGGTTCGATAATTAAAGGAAAATCCAAACAGTGTCAACAATTGAGCTGTAATGCTTATTTACCTCTTCATTCCCTTCTCCATCGCTAGGGAGATCTGAGCCCGAACCGATCAGACCGGCGTAAACACTGCCACAAACAACATTCTCAAAGAAGCTCTTTGGGTCTGCTAGGTCTTCAGGTATATTTAATCCCCCAGTTCAGGTAATGCTCTTGTCCAACTGCTCGAGGTAGGAAACCATCTCCTTTACGACCGAATACTGAGCGGAAGGTTACTTGTCTTCCTTCTTCTGGGACAAGGAGCTACTGACACACTTGCTTATTTTTATGCCTGGGATAGCTATCGATGCTGTCAGTCGGGTTTTGGTACCTCTGTACCGACCATGGTGATCCCTCTTTCTGGTGGCTCTGATCAAGATGTCTTCACCCAGACCCAACTCTAGGGTACCCTTCTCATTTTCATCGTTTATCCTCAGCTGCAGGAGAAATTATTGTGTTTGTAGGGAAGAATAATAATATATTTAAATATGAACATTTAAATAATTTGTTACTTACCATGTCCGCTATGGCCTTGACTTCGTCGGTTGCATATTCCTTGTCCTTGGTCTTGTTGGACTCCAAGTAGACCAGAGATCTTCCAGGCTTGAAATTCTTTGTACTTATATCCACCTCAATCTATTTTTTCTGTGTATCCCTGGTCCCTAAGTCTCTTCCTCTTCCTCTCCCTCTCATTCAATTTCTCTATTAGCTTCTCCTTTGTAGCCCGGTTCCCTTTCGGTCCTGTGTGGTGTGTATACTTATTTTCCTTCGAATGATCACTATTCGTGTTTCACCTTTTTTAAAAACAATTACACAAAAGAAGGTTAGTTATTAACACAATTAATTTGTTGTACCATAATCAAATATTAGTTATTAAGTCATTTAAGAAATGAACTTACTATCACGTCCTCTGTTTTTCTGTGCTCCTCAAACTTCTTCCACTCTTCCTTGTCCATCCACTGGTACTTTTCCCATGGATTATATTTTGGAACTTTTCCGCCGAGAAGATTCCAGATGTACTTATTCGCCACCTTGGATTTCCAGTTGCGATGTGCGTCGCCTGCCTTGCTTGTCCAAGTTTTCTTCAAAGAGCTCCACCGCGCTTCAGTCAATTTAGTTTCAAATTTGAAACTTAATTTCATTGACTGTGAAAAAATGAGGCAGGTTGGAACATCACACGTATATAGTTTAATAGTAACTAAGTATTAGTTATTGCTAAAGGGTTTAGGGACGTTCAGCCAGTGTATTATGAAATATTTTTGTACATTAATGTCTCTCCACGCTTCTTCCTTCACATCCTTCGGGACGTTCGACTAGTGTATCCATGTATCCAATTGGACCAACCTCTAAAATGTGTAATAGAAATAAGCGGTCCGTGTGCTCCAATTTTTTACACGAAATAGCTGACCTTCTATTTCTTCGAAAGAGACGGGGATTGAATCCCTTTCCTTGGATAACATAACTGATTAGCAAGTAGCCGTCCCCCATTTCCTACACCAATTGCTAATCTCAAACTTGTCGAACTGCTTCCCATCCAGCCCACCTGCTTTGGAGATGTCATCGTTACCCGGATTGCGATGGAGCTTTTCCTCGCTATCACCCTTGTCCTCTCGTGGATCTTCCATTTCAGGAGCACCATTAGCACTTGCTGGATCTTCCTCAAATGAAATTATTAGGGGGCACCACCGGTGGAACCACCTCTTGTTCAATGTTTGATGCAACTCCCTTGTTCTCTACCTCCTTATGTTATGGTGAAGGATCAACCCTCTTTTTCCTTCCAGCCACCTTTTTAGATTTGGGAAGCATCTACATTTGAAAATACAGAAACCATTCAACATCACACATAGCAATATTCCTTAGTCAAACATCACAACTAATACTCCAACATCACAACTCCGAATTCACAACAATACACATCACACGATCACAACATCACACCATCACACATCACACATCACAACATTGTCCATCACAAAATCACAACAATTCCAATATCACAATCACAACTCCAACACATTCCAACATTCTAATATCACTGCATCAACGAAAAAAATCCAACATCACACGATGAACATCACACTCCAACATCACACACCAATATCACACAATGAACTTCACACATTCATAAACCCATTAGTATCACACTTCAATATGACACAATGACTATCCCCCCTTTAACTTCACAAATTGAACATGACATTCCAACATCACATAATGAATCCGGACACATAAACAACACAACTCCCATAACCCTTAAGCAACTTAACGACTAGGGTTTGTACATTCACACATTTAATCCAAAATACATTCACACATTTCATCAAACACCTAGAGATTCTTAAAAAATTAATGACTAGGGTTTGTACAAGACTAAGAATGAATGATTGGAGTAGTACCTTTAAAGTTTCGGGACAAAAAACAACTCTGCTTTGGAAGAATCTATTGAGTTTGCTGCCTTCTAGTGGCAGAATCTGGATCAAAACTATGATAAGATGAGTTTGTCGACCTTTTCATAAAAAGTGAGAGTGGGAGGTGGGCCAATGGATGTTGAATGAGGATTGAATGGTGGAGAACGTGGAGATTTAATGGTGTAGAATGTGGAGAAACCATTTGGAAGAGTGGGGTAGAAGAAGAATGCATGGCTGTTATAGGATGAAGATGAGCGATCGATTTTTATATAAGCAGGTTCAACACCGGTATTTTGATAGAAAAACTGGTGCTAAAGAGTATGAACATGTACCGTTGTTATGCAAAGCAGCTGTATGAAACTACCTTGCTTGATTTATTTTAATATCCCGAGAGCGAAGCAATAAAAATTTGTCTAAGTATAAAGCACTGGTATTAAAACTGGTTTTGTATTGCCAAAAAACTGCTGCCGATTATTTACAATGCAGCTGCTTGAGGCTGCCTTGATTTTTTCTGGCAACCCGAGAGTGAAATTTAAAAAAGTTTTAAGTATAGAGCACCGGTATTAAAATAGGTGCTTTTTTCCTAAAATACCGGTGCTGGTTGTGTGCGAAGCAGCTGCTTGAGGGTGCTTTGGTTTTTTATTTATTTCCTACCCGAGAGAAAATCAAAATAAAATTGTCTAAGAATACAGTTGTGAAAACCGGTGCTGAAATATTATGAAGTAGCTGCCTGGAATTGCTTAATCATGACATGGGTTATAATTCCAGCACCAGTTTGACTACCGGTGCCTACGACTACATAATCGGTGCCGATCTAATTAATAGTGGGCTGAAATTTTTCCAGCCCAATCAGTATTTGGAGGGAAATAAAATTTTCATTACAGCACCGGTTCAAAACTTGGTGGCAGAATGAAGGTGATGTAATTTTAAATTTTCAGCCCAAGAATAGACAAAAAAGAAGAAGATTTCAGCCGCACACTAAACCGTTGTTGAATATCATTTCCACTATTTTGCAAATTTTAATTTAGGACCTTCTATAAGTGGAAAGTTGTCCATTGTCTTTTACATGCAATTGGATGGACAAATATTCAATTCAACATTAAATAGAGATAGTGTTTCAATTTTGTGTCCCATGGATACCGAAAAATGCTCCGATCAAAACTTTGTCAAAATAACACTGTTGCCCAAAACTAAACTACACCTTTTCTATAGCCAAATTACTTCATATTGTGTATTCTTGGGTTAATATATATTTTAAAATAGAATGTCATGTTTTAATAGAATTTGGCAAAGCTCTAGTATGTGCCTTAGAGTATCTAACTCTAGATCACTAAGAAGTCAAGACTTTTGGAATTGACAAAACTCAAAATTTGTTATTCAATATTGCAATTGAGTATTTTATGATCATAACTTTGCGATTATGACTTGATTGGGTAAATGGAACATCCTGAAAACTAATCATAGAAAATAAGTGCAACATTTTCAATAATTATAGGGTTGCCCAACACTAAGTTCCACTTTAACCATTGATTTGAAACTATTCATTCTTGTTTTTATATCCTAAATAAATGAATTCTAGATAATAGAATTTCCGATGGTTTAAATTTTAAAACAATAGTAGCTGTCCTAGACTAAATTGTGAATAAAGGTTTGGAATTAATATCGGAAAATCATATATCTTTACCACTATAAATTCAATTTGAAAGGAAAAAACGCAGTCCAACACTTTTGTACAACATTGGATTAATGATAAATAATTTTTTTAGAGTGATAAGAAGAAACCCCTGTCGATTTACCTATTTAATCGTAACTCAATAAGGTTAGCTCCTATATGAAGCTCCTAAACCGGTGCTAGTATTTCTCAAAGCAGCTACTAAAGGTTGCGTACTTATGACTTTTTATGATTTATTTTGAACCAGAGTACAATCAAAGAAATTATAATCAAAGTACATACCACCAGTATAAATACGAGTGCTCATATGCTTAAACCCGCTGCCAATGACGGGGTAGCGCAGCGGCCTAAGGCTGCCTTGATTTATTTTTTTAACCTGAGAGGAAAGATAAACTATATTTTCTAAGTACGTAACACCAGTGTAAATATCGGTGCTGAATTGTACAGTAGCGGTGATCTTCATAGTAAAAGCTGCTGCTTATGGCTGTGTTGAAATAGTTTTGGATATCATTTTCCCAACCCGAGAGCAAGTTCAAATAAAATTGTCTAAGTATACAGCACCAGCATATTAACCGATGGTGTTTTTCGCAAAATTGGTGCCCATTTTTGGAATAACAGCTACTTCTGGCTATATCAATTTTTTTAAAGCGTTTCCCCAACCTGAGAGCAAAGGTGAATAAAATTTTCTAAGTCAACAACACCGCTCTGGATTCCAGTACTGTGTACAAAATCGGTGGCCTACATGAAATAGAGCACGTAACCTATTTTTCAGCACCGGTTTTTTCTCACCATACCGGTGCTGGATTTCATTTCAATTTAACAAATAATTTTTTTAGAACGGGTTCACAAAATGGGAAACGAGATATATTACACCACATACAAGGTTAACATAAATACATATATTCATATCAACAAGATGTACCAAAAAGATAGCATACACAGGGTGGCACAAAAGTATAACAATAATTACATTTATGGTCATAAGATGCACCTATCTTTTCCTTTTCAAGACAACATCACCCCCCACAATTTAACTGCTCTCATGAACCCACAATCCATCGCTATGTGACCTTCTGCCTACTACACCTCCACTCACATCCTCCAAGCTTGGAAATACATATGGGAACTCAGAACATTCTGCTCGGATGGGTCAATCAATCTTCTCTTCGAAATAGAACTTCTTCCCATGTAGGACGACATGCCACTTCTCATTGCCAGGATCCCGGACATAAGAAACCTATCATTCATGGGCATCTAAGATGAACTTGTCATGCTCAAACCCAGCTCGGTTAAGGTCCACCATTGTGAAACCCATGGGTTTCTCTGTACGAACCCTGACTCCATTATCAACCCACATGCAATTGAAAACCACAACTTTGACCTTAACATAGTCCAACTCTTAAATTTTCTCAATCACCCTGTAAATCTCAGAATTGACATGATAGGGATTTTTTTCTTGCTAGAATGACACATCAATTCAGATTCAATGTATACTTCATTGTTCTGCCTTGTTCTCTTGCTATCCTTTTCTGCCGTTGCAAAAATGAATCAATTAATATCATACTCTGGGTATCTCCTCACAATACAGTTTGGCCTTCTTGCAAAGGTATAAAGTTTACAAGGCATGCCGTCTACATTGCAACGATTAAATCAATTCACGAATGTGGACGAATGCTCTAACTGTATACTGTTTGAAGGCCAGTCTTGATATAGTGCTTGCAAATACGACATGTGCTCTTCAACGTAGATTGCAGTCTCACTACTATTACGTAAAATGTAAAGGTAAACTGTCATCAACTCAGCATAGAAGAGTGTATGAAGTGTACCTTTCGAACATGCAACCACATTCTTCCTACCAAAGTGCGCTTGTTTAGGTAATCCCACAAATTTCTTACCGACTAAGGTCACAGTACATTATTCAATGATCTCCTCGCTCATGTAACTTTACATGATGCTCGCATCCGGTCGGCCACGATTTTGCAAATGACCTTTAAAAACACCCACGTGCTGCTCAAAAGGGTACATCTAATGCATGTCCACCGGACTGCATAGACAAATTTCCCTAACCCAATGAGTAACTAGATGAACCATGATGTCGAAGAAGGATGGAGGAAAGTACATTTCCAACTGATATAACACTAAAACCCCTCCCGCTTCAACACATCAAATCCCGCCCTGCTTATATTATTCCGATATATGGAGTTTAAGAAGAAACACGATCACATAACTTTAAATCACACCTCCTCCTCCATAACACCACGGATGACAAGGGTAACAATTGTTGCAAAAGAACGTGACAATCATGGAATTTCAAAGCATTCATACACAAATCATCATTCAAAAAGTGATAACATTTGAAGAATATTCAGATGGTACCTTGATCCATTGGACACACTGGCATACCGATCTCCTCTCATCCACTGACAGATTGTACGGGGCAAGGGGAGGTAAGTTTGCTTCCTTTGCACCTCCGGGGATAGGTCGGATCGAATTCCAAGCTCCAACAAATTCTTCCGCGTGTTCAAGCCATCCTTCGCCTTCCCTGGAATGTTAAGTAAGGTACCAACCAAACTCTCACGAACATTCTTCTCAATGTACTTTACATCTAAACAGTGCTGAACCTCCAAATGATTCCAATAAGGTAAATAAAAGAAAATCAGCCTCTTCTTCCACGGTCTATCAGACGTTGTACCAACCTTCTTAACATTCTTACCATGAACAATATTCAATTTATTCACCTTGTTGTGTATGACAACTCCCTTCAATGGTCTTGGTGGCTTCCTCGCCTCCTTCCCACCAATAAAATGAAATGCGTCCTCACGAAACTTTTGCTTTATCCGGAGGAATTTTCGGTGACCCAATTACACTATCTTGCAACCATTTTTCACATGTTGCTAATATGTTGATTCTTCGCACATAGGACACGCCTTGTGCCCCTTCGCCACATAACCTGAAAGATTTTTGTATGTTGGAAAATTATTTATGGTACAAAAAAGCATTGCCTTTAGATTGAACACCAATCCCCTAAAACCATCAAACACATCGACACCTTCAGACCATAGAACATTAAAATCTTACACCAGAGGTGCAAAGTACATATCGATGTCATTTTTGGGCTGTTTTGGCCCAGAAATCAACAAAGGCATCAACACATATTTCCTCTTCATACATAAATACGGTGGAAGGTTGTATATGGCTAGTATTACCGGCCATGAACTGTGCCTAAATGATATGTTGCTGAACTAGTTTATTCCATCCGTACACAAAACCATCCGCAAGTTCCTTGGCTCACTTACAAAGTCCCAATACTGCTTATCTAATCTAGGGGATTGTTGTTTTTCCATTGATCGACATCACCTGAATGACGGATCACTTTGTCCTAAGGAGAGCCCCTTCCCATGTACCACGTCGTATTATTTGCATCATTGGCATTCTGGAACAACCTCTTCAATTTGGGATTAATTGGAAGATACCACATGCATTTTGCAGGAACACGTTTCCTAAACTTCACGACACCATCTCCATTGACAACCGAATTTCTCCTTTTCTTGTACCGTAACACATGGTATATGGGGCATGCCACCTCTTTCTCCCATTCACCCCTGTAAAAAACACAATCTTTAGGAAATGCATGTATTTTTGTATACTCTAATCCCATGGGACATAGAATCCTCTTCGCATCGTAGAGGTTGTCCGGCATCCCATTATCGGCGGGAAGCTTCTCATTCAAGAACTTTACCAACTTGTTCATGCTAGTGTCAGTCTATGTACCAAGGACTTTCACACTAAAAAATTCTATCAAACATGACATCACCGTATCCCTCTTATTGCAACCGGGATACAACGGTCTTTCCTTCTCACCTAAGAAATTTGACAAAACCTTAGGCCTCCCCCTAAATTCATCGACAACCTCCTCACACATGTCATCTAACTTTAAGTCTCCAAAATACTCTCCTCCACCACCTACAACCCTCTCTAGCGGTGCCTTCTTACTATGAAACTTCCAAACCAAATAATCTTTTTCAAACCCTCTCCTAACCAAGTGAAGTTTCATGATGTTTGATGAGACGTCAAATGCATGTATTTTCTGAAGCATTTAACATCTATTTTGTTATCATTTTATTTGAAGATTGCTAGATTTATGTAGGTTTACATCATAAGGGGTTTAGATAACCGTTTTCAGTTTTCGTATCTAAATCCTTCATTTTGTA
>JAULKK010000001.1:1985215-2004573 GCA_032355705.1 Rubia peregrina | reverse complement strand
TAATATTCTATTCCCCCCCCCCCAACTTATTTTCAGAACTGTCCTTTTTCGTCCTAGTTTGTAGACCGAGGGGGATGATCATGAATCACCCATACTGTCGATGTCATCCCTGGAGTTTTTCGGCAGCCACCCCACTTGCAAAGTAAAAAAACATCCATGAAGATCGGCGAGCTCTTGAACCAGATGCAGAAGTCGTCCAACGACGATCCGACATGCATATAACGAAACGACAAAGTCAAGCTGACGGATCGGGCGGAAGGAGTTGCAACCAGTCGACTCCGGTGGAAGACCGAAGAAACTAGATATGGAAATAAGTTGGTTCGGCGAGGAAAATGGTGACCAGATCTGGTCGTCTGGGCGATAAATGGAGTCCCGACGAGTCCAACAAAGTTTCAACAAGGCCAGCGATATCCTATCGATGCCATAATCGTTCTAGCAAGGTCAACGACATTTTGGTGGTGCCATTGGTGTCTTCGGTGAAGTCAACGACGTCTGTGACACGGTCCACGGTATTTCCGGAGAGGTCAACGGTGGCCCAAGCTAAAATGAGATACTTCCCACCTCGGCCCTACCAGGAATTCAGGCCTAAAACACATCCATCGTACTTTCTTTTCCATCCCATTTCTAAAACCTTTCCCTACTCCATGGGCAGTTTGATCGTCGAACAAATATTCTTTGTGGCCGGCTGTAGCCACGGAATCCTCATGGTGGTCGTGATGCAAAGACAATGATAATCGGTGGATGACTCTGTTATTAGTGGTGATGGGTTTAGGGAAACAGTCAAAAATATCATCTTGTGGCAGATACATGGTCTGGCTCATTCAGAAATAAGAAAACGGGTCTTTCTGTAAGAGTATGTATTCGTCGAATGGAGTTTCTAGCGTACAACAGAGTTCTCACTAGTTTGTAGTACTACACCTGCTGCGGGTGAATGTCAATGCTCTCTAGGCGATAGAGGTGTTCAAGTATACCCAACTTGTAATACCTTACCCATCCATCCATCATCCGGACATAAAATTATCCGGGGTATTTTTTATATTTATTTTTGGGCTAGGTACCCAACCCGTAAATTTTGCATTTTACTGGGTCTGGGTACGGGCCGCACTCCGGGTACCTGGTTCTTTCGGGATGGGGAACGGGCCACATTTTTAACTACTCGCATATGCGGGTACCCAGATATGCTGCTACCCGTAAATTTGGGTACCCGTATTTGAACGCCCATATTAGGCGATACCTACTTCTGGGCTATAGAATATTTGCAATGTAACATGACTTCTATGTACGAAAGTGGGGTTTTATGTTAAATTTAATTAGTTATTTGATGTTTTTATTTTCTGGGTGTGTTGTTGGTTCTTTCGCGACTTCGGCGAGATTTGGGCTCTTCCCTACCGCTAATTGGAGAAATCTAGTGACAGCCTCTAAAAAGGTTCCCAATACTGGAACTACGAAGTTATAAAATTCTGGTGAGGATCAGCCTGACCAGCAATGAATAAATATGAAGGCACGTAGTACCGCACTGCTTCAAATCAAAATGAACCTGCTCTCGAAACTCACCCAACATGTACTTTCCACAGCTGATTGGTGAAATCCAACCACGCCTCTTCAAAACTATCGAGATGTTGCAACCCAGTGAAGATGTAGATTGAAGGCGCGCGTCTAGTAGCAGATTGTCCACATTGCACTAGGACCTCATGGCAGGTTCATTTGTAGGAGGCTCACTCCACAATGTGTGAGCCAAAGAATGTGTTTGGGCATAAAAAGTTTTAACAAGATAAGTTATATAGAGTAATTGTTAGTTAGGGTATATGCAGATTAAACCGAGTACAAAAATGTAATGATTTTACAATTTAATGTAAATGAGAACACCTTCGCTTCAAAAAAGAAAAGAAAAAAAGGAAGCAACGATTAAGCCACTAAACTAGCCAACTAGGTAACTAGCTTTTGTGACATTTGTGATTTACTTTCCACCATTTTATAATGTCAAGTGAGAAAGCTATTTAATCGGTGATAGTGTTCTGTGAGACAGTCTAAATTTTAGGTAAGGATCTTTCTGCAAAAATCAACACAAAATTTCCTCTTTTCCAAATATATTTGCGGCTTTTAAAAAAAACTCCAACTTCATTAAAATGTTTAATAATTGTGTAATGATCCGTGCCTAAACTTTATACTGTCTACTACAAGACTTGATGATTTAATCGATAGTGTATTGCATTTTATTTTTATGTAGATAAGCCAAATATTTCTTTCAAACATCCAACTTTCAAAAAGGATAACTTAATTGAAAGGTGCGAGTTATTTTCAATTTAGAGAACATTACTTTCGGGTCAAACGTTGCTCACCACTGATGCAGAAAGTTTTCCAATTACAAACCATCCAACTTAGAGGTAGCATAATTTAGGATCCTTAATTTCTAGGGTTCTAATATGCAGTCCAGGGTTCTGTTAAACAGGACATCTATCAGGTTGTCTCACAATGTATATCTGATTGCCGGCTGCATCGTACATATCCTGATTCCGGTGCCATGTCCACAGCGCGTGTGTATCGTTCTTCATCTGTAGATTACACATGGTCAGCATATAGTTATTTTCTACGGAACTGAATGCAGTTTGATATTAATAACAGCTGGATTGAATTAAACTGGAGTTCAGTTCGAAAGAACACGGCCTTACACAGGATATACCATCAATGTTCAACATAAAATACAGTTTAAAAAACATCATATAAAACTATATCAGAAAAAGAACATCAGACACCATATTCTTGAACTTATGGTTTTGTAATTAAACAAAATTTACAACTCTACCTCAAGAATGCCATGTCCAAAGCTGCTTTCGCGAAATGCGCTGTACTCGGGTTGTTGATCCCAACAGAACTTGCCAGCTGCGGGGCCTGATGTAAAGTTGTAGGCACAGAATCCACCCATATGCTTGTCGGGTGTTTTAGCTGGATCCGGGCAGTTTCTTGGCTCGTCTGCATGTTCAATCGCCATTTTCTCCCTGTTTCCACCATCACCAACAGCAATGTGTACTGGTCCACAGGGATCCAACGTGTAATTGTACACTCGATTTGACCTCTCGTAGGCATGGACCTATGGTTTACACAAATCAGTTACATAACAGAATTGTCTCAAAATGGTTGTAGCGAATAAGAGTCGTGATGCCTAGTTTAGTTACAGAAACACGACTCTTCATGTGGAATGCAAATGCTTGAAAAACATCAAGTACCGGGTATATTTATAGCATAAACGCAACATTAATTAGCATCAGACTTACATGTCCATTGAAGACTATGTCAACACCATTTTTGTATAGTATTTCTTCCATTGCTACTCTCATGCATTCGGCTTCTTTGTAATGCGATTTATACGTCGTGTACCAAGGAGCATGCCACGTCGCTACTAGCCAAGGCGTCACGTTTCTATCAACCTTGGCAAGATCTTTTTCAAGCCACTTGTATTGATCAGCTGTAAACATAGGAACTTGAAAATCAGAGAATATATCGCATAAATGCAACATTAATCTCAGGCTTACGTGATGTAAATTGAAGGAGAGGAAACAAACACAAAATAGCCGATTAGTGACTTCTCAGGCTACATTTTTTACCTGATTTGTCATAAGCAATATAAGAACCAAGCATTATAACATGTATGCCTCCTGCATTGAAGGAATAATAGAATGTAGATGAAGAGCCACTTTCTTCAGATGGAAATGCAAACCGAGAACTATAGGCTACAAATGTCTGTTTCCCTACTTGCTCTTCAATTTCATGGTTCCCTTCAACTACCATCATCGGTACTTTAGACACCAACGGCTCCATAAACCTGAAAAGACATTACATTGCATTTACTAAAAGCTACTAAAGCGTAAAGGGAAAAGAGAAAGCAACCTGCCCCAGTAGTCCCAGCGCGGCTGATAAGTCTCGTGAATGGGTGTGTTGGCAAACGAACAAGAGTAACAATCTGTACCAGTTCCATTTGTCAGGTACATATTTGCATAGGATGCATCCCCCACCATCAGAAGAAGATCGGGGTCATTTCTCGTCAAGTGGCTAATAGTTGAAGTTGTGTTGTATGTAAGACCGAGGTCTCCCACCACCGCTATTCTACTGGGGTAACTCCTCGGACCAGAGACAGGCATTGTCCTGAATTCGTATACCTTACTCATTGCAGGTAATGAAAGATCTCCACATTGGTAGTAGTATATGGTAGATGGTTTAAGACCTGCAAGAACAAAACCAACGCCATCTCAATCTCCCGCAAAATAAACATTGTAAATATAGGAGACTACATAAACTCCTTATGAGTTCCAAAATGCAATACAAAGATGAGTACTCATGTGAAGAATAAGTTCAAAATGTCGAAGAATGACTGGAATATGCAAAAATGCTCGTCATTTCAATTTTAAATATAAACAGTACACTCCTAATCAATTTGACTATATTACCTGAAAGCATATATTTTACTTTAAACCAACTTAATCCTTTCTAAATTTCCTAGTATAGTTCTTTACTAGCCTAATAGCGTCGTTCAGTTCTGAGCAGTCATTTGGTCAGTTCTGAAGAATGACTGAGGGAACTGCACTTTCATCTCAAGATAACAATACACAGAGAACAAAAATCTTAAGATTCCTTGGTTTCCATAAACACACATAAATGCCATGTAAATCTTGAATAGCAACACCGGGTTAGATGGTTATTGCAACGATAGATCATCTACTGTTAAACATCTGCTATGTACCTGTAAGACGGACATGATGAATAATTCCAGAAGTGTAATTCTGCAAGCCCTCGAAAGGGTACAGCTGATTATAAACAAGAGAATGGCCTTTCACTTTATGCTCCAAGAGGAACTTCGATCTCCCAAAATAGACAATACTGTTGACAGTGCTGGGATCCAATGGTTTAATACTACTACCAATTTGAAATTCACCTGAAAGCGGGGAAAAACATCGACTTTGTCAGCATCAGCCTGATTGAGCAAAACCAACATAAAACTTAATCTCAACTTCAGAAACATCAAAGAAGAAATTATTCTATATTTACAAGACTCCATTCCACTTTTGAAATTATAGCTGAAAATAAAAAGAAAAATCATCAGACACCAAATAAATGTAATTATTTTCAATAATATGTGTGTCTCAACTGATCAGCTTCAGTAAGAGAGACCAGGAAGCAGGAGCTAGTCCATAAATGATTTACATTCTAAGTTGGCATTTGGCAGTTGAACTTAGATTCTGTTTTTTTAAACTGAGCTGAACAAATTAAAATCGAACTGAACTGAACTTAAGCTTAAAAGGACGAGGCCTTATTACCGGTGATCCATGAAATCCAAACAGAATCATGAGTTGAGGAGAGGGAAACTGAAACTTGCTCAGGCTCAAATCCTACAGCCTTCCTCTGCACCCTAGGATCCGTTTCCGGCAAATCGACGGCATGGCCCCGGAAGCTTTTATCCAATTCTACAGTCACTGGCTTGAAAGGACCATCTAAAGTTGTCGGAATTTCTCCATAAATTTGCACCACATTCAACAAAACAAACACTACAAAACTAATAAAAACCTTAGCAGCAACCATTTCAAGAATTTGCATGCACCAGTGAAACGATGACCAAAAAAATTTGGCTGATAAATGGTAAAATGATTCAAAACTCAAACACCCTAAGATAAGCTAAAGAAATAGAACAGAACAAGCTATACATTAATAACAATATGTGTTTGTGTCTTGTCTGAATACAAGGATTGGATCTCCCACGTGTTTTGAAATCTGGGTTTTGTGATTTGCAAGCTAGTGAGAAATTCATATTTGCAGAGATTTATAGGGGAAAAGGGGGAAGGTGGCTCAAAATCTTGGCCAAAAAAACTAAAAAGAAACGTTTTTTGGAATAAAGTGGAGTAGCGTGGATGGTGTGACAAATATAAAAAGCTACAACCAATTCTATGTAACTGGGAACATGGTCAAATTCAACGTTACAATGCAACCGAACCCAATAAAGCAATCACCAGAGAACAGAAAACGCTATGATTATAGTGTGAGTATCTATAATACGCCCTATATTTTACTTAATCACGTCATGTATCTGTACTAGTGAAAAACAGTTTTGTTTTGTTTTTAAAGGAACAAAGAAAATGAGTAGTTAATGTTGGATAATTAATACTAATTGTAATTTTAAAATATGAAATTAGATTATGTTAAAATTAACCCAATTAAATTCTAATGGAGGTGGTGGTGGTGGTGGCTGGTGGCGCAACTGTTGCCGTTTTCCTCCGTTCTCCTCCCGCGGCGGCCATTTTACTCCGGTGTCTTCCTGTCGATGAACCCACCTGGGCTGCGCCTTCTGGACCTTCGTCACCCCCGGTCACCGTTGGCGTTCAACGTTCCACAGCAACTTTGCCTTTCTCGTTTTTCCAGTCGCCGAACTCCTTGGAGTTGAAACCCGGTTCACACGTCTCGGTTCGCGTCTCCTTGTTCGCATCCTTCGGTTTGCGCTTCCGGTTCGCGTCTCCTGGTTCGCATCTTCCGGTTCTCATTCCCTTGTTTCGGTTCTCATTTCTTCAACTCTCATCTCCCCATATTCAATGCTATTTATTCCAAAAATTGTATGAAAAATGTCTATAAAAGAGGTTCTAAAAAGGCTGATGTAGTAAAAAAAACTCACTTATTACTCTCAAGTTGGGTGGTCGAAACTCCAGGGCTTATGAGGTATTTTTTAAAATTTAATTATTATAGTAGTGATTTATTAGTTGTGTAAATAAAAGCTTATTAGTTGTGTAAATAGAACCTTATGTAACACGTGTCATTATGTGTGCATGACTCTATTTATTGAATATAAATTGGTTATAGATTTCATAATTAAGATTTGATTAAACAGTAATTGTATGTAAATTTTATAAATTTAGACAATCCTTGTTAAGTCAATAATTTAGAAGAAGGGCTATAATGCGTAAGTTTTTCTTTTCATTTATAAGATTGATTTGTACATAACCTATATTGTGTATTTTAGTTCTCATTTCATTAACTCTCATCTCCCCATATTCAATGCCATTAATTCCGAAAATTGAATTTAAAATGCCTTTGAAAGAGGTTCTAAAAATGCAGATCTAGTATATAATATTTTAGTTATTACTCTCAGTTTGGGTGGTAAAAATTCCACGTCTTATGAGATTTTGTTAAATTTAATTGTTATATTATTGACCTATTAGTTATTTAAATAGAAGCTTATGTTTCATTTAATCAATAACATATGTGGTCATTTATTTTAATTTTAAATGTGTGTATATAACATGGCATTGTGTGTGTTTTGCTGTATCTATTGGATTTAATTTGGCTATAGATTTCATAATTAAGAGTTGATTCCAAGTTAATTTCTGTAGGAAATAAATTTTTGATAATTATTGTTAAGTCAATAATGTAAAAGAAGTGATTCGATGTGTAGGTGTTTCTTGTCATTTGTAAGATTGATTTTTACATAACAAATATTGTTTATTAAATGTGGTGTTGACATTTGTTTTTAGTTGTGAAATTTATGTTAAGTGATCATAAGTTAGAAGAAGAGATCATCAAATGTGTTAGTGTTTCTTTTGGAGCAAAAGGCGATGACGCTCGCCGCAGCGCCCCCACCTGCCCAACACCACAGGCCTTGGTGGAGGCGGTAAATTCACGGTAGCCCAGTGTCAGGATCGTTGGTCGGCCATACTCGGTGCGCACAAGGGACCCCTGCCACAGCCCATAAGCCTGCACATGAGGGCCTGATGATGGTAAACTCAGAAAATCTCCACACTGCAGCTGCCGAGTTTCGAACCACTGACCAAGGGACCCATGGGTGTATGTGTTAGTGTTTCTTTCCATTGTGAAGAGTGATTCGTGCACATCATACGTATTGTATGGAATGCGATTAGAGAAATTTGTCTTCATTATTGAAATGAACGACCTTTTAACTATTTTATTTCTTAGGTGCATTATATTTTTTTTCATTTCTTATGCCATAAAACATATGTGGTTATATTAATTTCCATGAACCGCTTTGATAAATAAAATATTAATTTTATAGCTAAGTATTATAATTGTGTGGGTGTCTTTTATTATGTATTAGAATCTTGTGTATGTCATTTGTTAGGTATTATTGTGGTGAAGTAATTATTTGTTTTGTACTGAAATTTAAGGATGGGGATGAATCGTATGAAGCGGGGGAAGGGGGGCCACTGGTTACTCTGCATTCGCGGCTGCATATGTTTTTTCCGAGCCACATAGAAGTTTATGCATACCTGCAACAGACTGCGCTTCGTGTAGGATTTGAACTCGGCAAGTCTTCGTACAAGAAAAACAATAATGGCCCCTGAAGGATATACTGTATTTGCAATCGAGGTCGGAATGATAAGGTTGTCAATATTTGTGATTCTGATGTCGTCTGAAGAAGTAACACGTTGATAAGAAATTGTTATTGTCCTTTCATAATTGTTATGCGAGAGAGTAATACGGAGGAGGGTTGGTCCATTCTAGCATGTAAGGATCCTCTCTGAGGGACACATAACCACTCGTTCACAATCTACCCCGAGGGGGTGTAGGCAGAGTAGCAAGGATAATGTCATCAGGACACGTGGGAGATCGAGTGAGCAGGTCCCGCGCTCAAGATCTACAAGACAGTCGCCTAGCTACAACGAGTACGATCACAGGCGGTATGGGCCATCTTCGGGCTGACAAAGTTCGAGGGCATCTGGTCGTGGTACATCCGGGAGTAAAAGTCGACACAGTATGTCACGCCCATTATGAAGTCATTTCATTTCGATGCCATAGCCTAATGTTTGGTTCTAATCATTAAGTTTCTCTTGCAGCAACATTTTCATATCTTGAATGTGTCCCTCACATTATCAGGCGTTACATCGAAGGGTGGAACGATGTGGAAGTCATTTCTTTCAATAAATGTAATGCTGCTTCCAAAATGAACAAAAGAACATTAATAAGCGAAAAGTACGATCTACATAAATAAAACAAAATAATAACTCAATGCGAACAACGTGATTTTGTCTAAATAAGTAATTCCTGTGAAATACATTAAAAACCCTATGTACTACGAAATGGTTTCACCGCAATGGTGTCTACGATACTCATCGAGACGTGCGAGTGAGGCGGCCAGCACCTCCTTCACACATTGGGGGATAAGTCATGAATATTTGCAGAGTCTTAAGGATTCAAGTCCCTCATCATTTCTTCCAACATCTGTGTAACGGGGAACACGTATTAGACTATTCAATAAATTAAATTTAATAAACTTGAAGGCATTATTATGTTAAGCTTACCAGTAAATCAAGGGTTGTCGATTCAGATCCACACCTAGTGTCTTCTTGTTCATGATTGACTATCAGGGGATAAGAATGAGTTGTGAACCAATCCTCATAATCGATGGCGCATTCGTATGGAACAGTGGCAGTAGGAAACTGGTGTAGCTGAGCGCGGCGTCACGTCATCCGCGCATCCCATAGAGCCAACTGCATCATCCCTGAGTAGGTCATTGAATAGCCTGAGGGATCAGCGGGCCTAACGCAGGGTTCCGGGACAATCCTAATGTTGTACGGTATCCCCTGCACAAAACTGAGTTGGCGCACAACCCGATCAGGAATGTACGCCTCTATTACTTCGAGGTATCAAATAACACCGCGGTAGTGTGCAATCTCATTCACGTCCCTCCCAATATCATTTCCATATGGCATCCAATCTACCTATAGTTGTTACCTGAAATTGTAAGTTTCATATGGGCTACAATCTAACTAAAAGTATACATGAAACGTGAAACAAGAAAATCATACATGATCAACCTGCAAAGCATCTAGTTGACGTCTGATCGTCATAAGACGCTGAGTATCCTTCCCAATTCTCTCTCTAGACGCTGAGTAAGACTGTCATCTCACGGAAAGACATGTGAAATGATTTTGTATCCGGCTGCCACCTCTCGACGAACGCAGAAATCAACGTCATGTCAAGGTACTTTAACATTATTGCCAAAAGGTGAAAAGTCATGTAGCACTAATCTGGGCCTGCACAACAGCGCTGCATTCGGGGAGTGTAACGAGCAACTGCTTGCAAAGAGTTGCACGACTGTGGCATCTCATCATACCCTGCTCTTTACCATTCCAGACATCGACTGTGACATGCCCTCCAAAACTTGGGATGACAAGGTCATCCTGCAGCCCACCAACCATCGGTACACGCACACGCCAAACATCATCTGCACCATACTTCCTCTTGTTCTGGACATCCCTTCCAGTGCCAGCATTACCGACATTGCACGATCCACCAGAGGACTGTGCAAATCGTCCAGCTCTGTTCTTTTTTTTTGTGTCTACGTACTCCACAAGAAGGTGTTGGTATGTTCACCCTCACCTGCTTAGTCGTCCCAGCTGGGCCACTCCGTGGAACACCGGATGAACTTGGCCCATCCTTGACGTCCGGTGGTGGTTGTCCACCACCACCATCATGCAGGCTACGTAAGAGTTCTTCATCTCCGACATCAAACATTGACTCCCAGTTCCCTTCTTCATGAAAAGAATCTCATCCTCCGTCAATGAGAAGGTTCAGATCCGGACCATCCCAGGTTTCCGTATGATCAAACCGTGCGGTGGACCTGGGAATAGGTGGCTCAAAAGGTAAACTGTGATCTTCCACATTCATCGACAACTGATCTTGGACGTACGCACTACTTCGGCCCTGCCTAGAGGACCAACTAACACCCTTTTCACGTATATTGCAACCTTTTTGAACGGGTTGGCCGTCAGCGCTCGTCTATAAAATATAACATAAAATTATTAGTTCCTAGCAATTACATAATTATAGGAGCACATAACATTATTAGTCCCTACATAATCTTGTAATCTGTTCTATTGCAATATATTTTTCCAATTTTCCAATTTCATGCAAACGAAATTATATCACATCGAATACTAATGAAATCGGCTACCACCAAATTTTACTTCGACGTTTCCTATTCAAATGTTTTTTCATATTCTTGTTCAAAATTTCAATGTTTTTTTGAAAAAATTAAATTTTCCTATTATCTTCTACAAATGTTTATTATTTCAATATTTTTCAATTTTTCAATCACTTCCTAACAATATTTTCAAATTTTCTCATACATTTTCAGCCTTCGCATTTAATCCCACATTACAATTTCTGTTCATTTTACATTAATTAGCTGATTTCAATAAACAATTTATTAAAATAAACAATTCATTTTCAACTTCTGCAGTAATTTCCACGTTAGAATTTATTTTCATTTTAAATTTAAAAAAAATTACTCCACAATATTTTCATTTTATTGTTCTTTTTGGATTATTATTTACTTATAATATTGTTTTCCCATTTAGATTATTGTAATATTTTATATTCTAACAATATTTTAATTTCCCAATTCATCCAAACAATATTTCCAAAAAGTAATAGTCATTTCAAATTTTAAATTAATTGTCATTTAAAATTAATAGTCTTTTAAAAATTAATAGTTATTACACAATGAATCCTTTTCCAAAAGACAACATATTTAAAGATTAGACCCTCGTTCTTTAAAACCCTAGTTTCATATCGACCACCCCTGTGGTCAAATCCGCCGCCACCCTCCGGTGAGCTTCAACCTGCCGCCCGCCGGACTACTTCAACCCGTCGTCCGCCAGTCACCCCAACCCCGCCGCCCACCACCAACCCCACCCTCACCTATCATCCTTGCCCAAGAAAACCACTCCCTCGCCTTCAGCCAACAGTTCCCGGCAATCACCCATCTTCCGCCAGCCATTACCCCCAACCTCAGCCCGTCTTTCCCCCGCTGTCCACAGTCCATTCACCCAGCCCAAAAACAACAACATATTTCCAATCTACATTTTCCACCAACAAAATCGTATAGAAAGTTTTACAGGAACTGGGAAGCAACAACTACAGATTTCAAAATACCACAAAATGTTTTCAAATCAAATACAATCCACATTTTTTACCAACAAAATCTTATTCGACATTTTTAAAGAAATGGGAAACTAACTTTTCTAGCAAGGTGGTCGGAAGCGGTGGATGGTGGTGGTCGGCGCCGGCTGGAGAGAGATGTGATGAGAGAGTAAGGAGAACGAAGATTCGGTTGTGGGAAGAATGAAAATGTTTTTCAGTTGTAAATTTGATTCAGTTGTGAAATGTGTGAAAGTGTGTGGAAATGTGTGGAATGGAGGGAATTATGTGGTAAACAATTTGTATTAACAAACAACCAAATGAAAAATAAATATACAAAATATAATACATGTATGTGTACGTATAAGGGCGTAAACAGTAAAATACAGGGTGTGATATAGCAACACCCTTAAAATTATTCTTAAAAAGTACCCACTTTTTCATTAATGTTTTCGAAAAGGTTTTTTAAATTAAAAGTGGGTACCAGTATGACACAATTTTGATCCAAATTGATACCCATTTTTGCTGAAAGTTACATTTTTAAGACATAAATGAAAAGGCGGATACCTTTAAAGGACACATTCAAAATTCGAATATCAAACTGTGAATTTTCATTAAAAGTAAGTAGCATTTTGGACAATCTCTCTTATAATTTGGGATAAATACATTTATAACCCTAACTTTTGGTGAAAAGTACCAATACAACCATGCAATCTCAGAAAGTGCTAATTTAACCATAACTAGTTATTGTATGTACCAATCTAACCCCAACTTTCAAAAAAATTATGGCGATATTACTAAACACCCTAATTCCGGCATTGACCAAGTGAATTCAGGCATTACTAGAAACTAAAATGACAAAAATACCCCTAAGAACAAATAAATTGTGATGTGGTTGCTTTATTTCTTCCTCCATTGAGCTCCTCTACTGTCGTCGCCAGAAATCTTGCCACTGCACAACCACCCCCACCACTCTCAATTGACCACCCCCACCACCGCACAACCACCCCTTACCAGAAACCTCCATCCTTTATCCATCAACTCTCTCACCCATTTCTCCACCTCCTCCTCTGTCACAAATCCATTGGCCCCCTCCTTCAACGGCAACGCCACCTCCAACCCCTCAATCAATTACAACACATTCAGACATTGCTCTGTGTATAGTGGTCACACCACTATCAGGACACTGCCACACAGGTCGCAGAACCGGTTTCTCAATCCTCGGCGTAGCCCCCAGAGGCCTGTGAATCACCTCGTTAATAGAGTGGGAGAGCCTCAAGTGGGCCCCCGTGAACAACAGCTTCCTCTCCAGAGAAAGGGTTAAAGATTACACCTTTGTGTCTAGGGCTCTTCCATGACCCATGAACTTCCATTTCTTCTTGTCTGAGTAGATTTTGCAGGCGTACACTATCTTTTCTCCGATTGCTTATTCCAATAAAGTTACAAGCTCTCTCACGGTGGTAGTTTGGGAGATGTGTTGCGCTCTCACTCTGGTGGTGACCCGGGCTTCTCCAGCCACCGCCATAATTGCTAGTGGGGTTTTGGTGGAGTTCAGTGAGAGTGCGTCTGTTGGCATAGATTCTCTAGCTCTCTAAACATACACGAAATACAAAAACACAAAATATGAATTAGGGCGTGAGCGACAAGTGGTTCAACGGTGACTGGAGCTGGCGGTGGCACTATGATGGCAAACAGGGGCGAAGCCAGGAATTCAAAAGCGGGGTGCACCTTCAAAATTGAAGCCCAGTCTCTGGAGTGGAGTTCGAATGTTCTTCGACTTCAATTTCGGAAGAAATGGGTTTTGAGAATTGGGATTCACACGTTTTGGGAGAAAAATGTATATAATAAAGAATATTCTGGGTGCACAAATATACTAAAAATAATTTTTGACTAGTAAAAAATATTTAAAATAATAATAATTCAGGGGTGCACGTGCACCCCGGGTTCCTTAATAGCTTCGCCCCTGATGGCGAGGCAGTTTGGGCAGCAGAGGGTGAGGTAAAATGAGGGGGAAGGGAGGGAGATATCGATGGGAAATGTCAGGGAATAAAAGAGAATAAAATATATAAAAAATTAAAGTATATAAAAGAGGGTTTTCCTCTTTTCAATTTTTTTTAAAAAATTAAGGACAAATTCGGTTTCTCACTGAAGCCAATCATCATAAAATGTACTAAAAACTCAGTAGAGTCAAAGGTTAAATTGGCACTTTATGAGATTGCAAGGTTATACTGACACTTTCAATCAAAAGTTAGACTAATCTTAGCACTCAACTCTTATAATTTTATGCACTTTCACACCTGAGCCGAGTGATAACTGATACGTGTGAAATTCCTTTAAAATGAAATTTTTGCAAAGAACGTAAACGAAGGTGGGCTAAGAAATCTATATGGAAGGAAAAAAAAGTAGGTGTGATAGAATGTAAAACCCACAAATAATTTTGGTTGTGTGCATTCATATATATATATATAGTGAGTACAAATGGTATACAATATAGAATCAGATATGGAAAATGATATATACAAAACCAATCAAAAAGGGTATTCATTTCTTAACCTGATTCTATATCTAATATTCTATTCCCCCAAGCAAAGTGTGGGACTTTTTACAACGCAAAGCTTGGACCGTAAGAACTCAAACTAAGGACGAGGTAAACCCTTTGTAAAGATGTCAGCAAGTTGTTATCAGTAGGAACATAAGCAACATGAGCTTTCCTGAAGACAACATCTCACACACAAAATGATAATCAATATCAATGTGATTGGCTCTCTTATGCGAAACCGGATTCTGAGCAAGAAAGAGAGCACTATTATTATCACACGGCAAAATATGCGGGGCACTTGCACTGACGCGCAAATCCCGTAGTAAATTCATCAACCAAGATAGTTCCGTAGCAGTGTTAGTCATAGCGTAGTATTCTGATTCTGAACTTGAATGAGAGACCGTAGGTTGTTTCGTCGTACTCCAAGAAACCAAATTACCACCAAGAAAAATGGTGTAACCGTAAGTAGACCCACGAGTCTCAATACAACAAGCCCAATCAGCATCAGAATAACCCAATACTGGAAAAGCGGAAAAATTCTTGCAAAAATGAAGACCATAATGCATAGTGCCACGAACATAACGCAGAATTCGAGTAACAGCTTGGTAATGATCATCAGTAGGTGCCTGCATGTACGAACTGACCCTGTTCACAATATAAGAAATATCGGGACGCGTAATTGACAAATATTGTAGTGAACCAACCAAAGAACGATAAAGTGTGGGATTTCCGAATGGCTTGCCAGTAGTACTTGAGAGTTGAAAAAAAACAGAAATTAAATAGCAACCGATGCCGAATTCTGCATGTTAGCAAGCAATAATATATCTTTGGCATACCGTGCTTGCCCAAGAAATAAGCCATCAGAATTACGAACAACCTCAAATCTCAGGAAATACTGTAAAGTGCCAAGATCAGTAATCTTAAACTCTTGATTAACCCGATCGATAAACTTCCGAATGAGATGACCATCATTCCCAGTGAGAATAATGTCATCAACATAAACAGGTAAATAGAGTAAAAAAGGCACCCTGTGAGAAAACAAATGAGGAGGTATATGCGGAACTGCACACAAAATCCAGGCAAACCAAAAAAAGTACTAAAACGTTGAAACCAAGCACGAGGCGCTTATTTTAATCCATAAATGGTCTTGCGTAGATGACAAATATGATCATGACGCATGGGATCTTTGTAACCAGTAGGCTGCTCCATGTAAACCAGAGAATCGAGAATTCCATTTAAAATGCATTTTTAACATCAAGCTGTCTCAATGGCCAATTTCTTGTGACAGCTATAGATAAAATAGTATGAACAGTGGATGCCTTCACTATCTGACTAAAAGTATAATTATTGTCAAAACTGGGTAATTGTGAAAAACCCTAAGCAACTAACCTGGCCTTATGCCGATCAAGTGAGCCATCAGATTTATACTTCAAACGATACGCCCATTTTGAGCCAACAACATTAACATTGGGAGGACGTGGAACCAACTTCCATGTCTACTAAGTGTGAAGAGCAGCCATTTCAGAATCCATAGCAGCAACCTAGTCTAAATTCTTGACCGCAACAAGATGACAACGAGGCTCGGTCTTTGCAAATAAAGCACTTAGTAAACTAGAAATATCATAATCAGAAAAATACTTGTACCTTAAAGATACAGTGTGAGAATGAGTGGCCATTATACCAGAAGAGGGAACCAAAGTCAGTGATGATGCGGATCCCGAGGTGATCGGGGCAGTAACTGGGGCAATGGGTACGGAACCTGTGACGATGGCCATGCAGAGGGCAGTGATGGTTGCGCTGGTGAAACAGAGTTTGCCGGATCATCTGGTGAGGTTTTTGGTCTTCAGGCTGGTGGCACGGGACTCGCACACGCGGTCGGGGTAGTCGGTACATGATTCGACGATGACACCATTATCGTCTGAGTTAGCTATTGTCGGTCATGTTGCTGGTCACTCTGTGGCAAAAAAACACAATGTCTAGAAGAACCTCGAGTTTCTTGTACATGATGAAAATCATAGTTTCCCAAAATAATAGGTGATTTGGCTGAAGAAGATGGCTCAAAGACCTCCGAGAGAACTGATGAAGGCTCCAAGAAAGCAGACAGTGATGAAAATCTCTAACAGAACCAGTACGGGTAGCCGAAAAAAATAACTCATCAAACCGAGCATGGTGAGTGATGTACTCCTTCTTCGTGAGAGGATCAAGACATCGGTAACTCTTGTACTGTGAACTGTAACCCAAAAATATACAAGACATACTCCGAGGTGCTAATTCATGCGCATCATATAGCCTTAAATATGGAAAAACTCAACAACCAAATGGATGAAAATTGGAGTAGTCAGGCGTAGTACCAAAAATAACAAAGAGTGGAGACTGACCAGATAAAACCAGAGTAGGCAGTCTGTTGATGATGTAGACTACTGTCGAAAATGCATCATACCCAAATGAATGATGAAGGCCAGAATGAAAGAGCATCGACAACCATGTCTCAGTAATATGACGATTCTTCCTCTCTCTAGCCTGTAGGTTTAGGGTTCAAATGAGTAGAATTATAAATATTAGAGAATTTTTTTATAAAGATTATCCAATGTTGTGGGTTCAACCTACACTTCTGTCAAGAATTGTGAATTTTAGAGCAATGTTTTTATAAAGATTATATATATACAACATTGTTGGACTGTGTTGGTGGTCCCATTGTGGTATTTCCCTACTTGCAAAAGGTCGATAGAGGTGCAATCGTAGTGGTTTTGATTTTGACGGTGGTGGTTCGTTGGTGGTGCCGCAATTGGTGTTCTCATGGCACTCTCTACTAGACCACGATCTAGAAGAGTGGATCACATCACGCCCAACACGATCACATGACCTGAGGCTTATAAATAAAGATGTAGAGCATCAATCCAAGACAGGTTAATACTAGCAAAAATTATGAGACAAATGATGACACCCTAACATGGGCGTTGGAGTGAGTTCCGGTGGTCTACTCGGGATCTCTTTTGCAGGTGCTTGAAGTGACGAGATTTGTCGTGCCAATTCCTAGAATTATGCTGACGTGTAAGGATCCCCGCATCAAATGGTGATGTCTCCTACTTTAGTGCTAAAGTAAGATGTTTGTATGTTATAAATTTAGTTGATTGTATTTAATCTTCCCTAAAAAGGTGTTTGCTCTGTTTTCTTGTAAATGACATTATTTTTCCATCAACTAGTATTCAGAATATTTTGTATGGTATGTAAGAGTGTCGAGAGAAATTAAGTGGAGAAAATGAAAAAAATAATCAATTAGTTGATATAAATAATTTGGATTGACAATTTCTGATACGATTTAAAAAAAATCAACTACAAATCCATATGAATTTTAACGGGTTTGTGCCTATGCAAAACATGAAATGGTTAACAATTGCTAACTCGTTATTGACACAGACAAAAGTAAACCAGGTTTGAGTTGTGTTAAATAGATTACTCGTTTAATATGTTTAATAATATTATGTACTTCCTCCATTCTAGGGGAATCTGCACGCTTTCCTTTTATGGGTGTTCCAGGAAAATCAAATACAGTTTCTATTTTAAGCAAAAACTAACCTATCAAAAGACATATCTACCCTTAAAATTCTAAAATTTTACATTAAAACCCCTCTCTTTCTTACCCCACCCACCATACCCTTCTTCCACCAAACCCCCCCCCCAATTCTTGTCTGATCCACCATTTCTTTTCTCTTTCTACACCACCATTTATTCTTTCCTTCAACATCACCTGTGTTTCCTCTCTTCTCGCCACCATTATTCTTCTTCTCTTCTCGCCACCCTTTTTATTTTTTCTATTTCTGCGCCACCTTTCTTCTCCCCACATCGTCACCGCCTCAGCCTTCTTCTTCTTCTTCACCCCAAATCCCTAATCCAAATCTCTTACTAGTACGGGAATTTTGAACCGAGCAAAAAGATTGAGAGGGAGCGAAGATCTGGGATGGAGAGGCGAGAAACAATCTGGGCCGGGAAGGGTTTCGACATATGGGAGAGGGGAAAGATGGAGAGGAAAAGAAGAAGATGGGTGGAGGTGGTGAGACACGATGGAGTTGGAGTCAACGGAGGTGGTGAGAGACAAGGGAGGTGGCAGAGGTGGTGAGAGACGGGGGAGGCAGCGGAGGTGGTGAGAGACGGGGGAGGCAGCGGAGGCGGAGTTTAGGTGGTGAGAGGCGGAGGTGGAGAGTGACGGAAGGGGAAGAACTGGACAGTGGGTTGAAGCAGGGGCAATTTTGTCATTTCAAGTGGTTAAAAGTTTGGGAAGAACTTTCTCCCTCTGCAGGTTCCCCTAGGACAATGAGAGTAATATTTTACTATTTCAAGGATTTGATTATATTAAAAAACTATAAGTAATTTTTCACCACATAATGTATTTTTTAGTTTAATTAGTATTTTTTAAGAGCATCGCTAGATAGACCGCTAACTGTTAGACGAATCATGAAAATTCTTTAATGTGGTTGTTCCTCTCAAGTGATGGCTGCAATTCTAGTTTGTTATGAGCCAAAAGTTATCCGACCTTACAAAAAATCTCCTGGATTGGAACCGGGATAAAAGATCTGATACTTAAGTTAGTCTAACGTGTCAGAGTCTATTCCTCTAGATTGCTAGTTATTACTTATCTTAATTTTGTACGCTCTTATTTATTTATAGGCTTCTTCAGCCTACATTATCGGGTTGTTGCCTAATGTACAATGTTGTACTGATTGTGGTCATCGTGGTGGTTGTATGACTCTTCTTCGTGCATATATTATGGACCACTTTCTTTCAATTGTGGGCTGAGTGGTAGCCACTTGCGGGACTTTTGTGATAGTCACTGGCGGATCTGAGGGGCACCCGCTCGCCCGGTGACGGTAGACTATACTGTTCATCTCAGCCCCGCCCCACCCCCCCC
>JAULKK010000001.1:1919119-1933578 GCA_032355705.1 Rubia peregrina | reverse complement strand
TTTACATACAATACAATGTAAAGCAGCTAGAAGCTCAAGTAAAATGAACACTAACCAAAGATTATGAGGATATGAAGGGAAGAAACCCCATATTCACTGCCTACATAGGGAAATTCAGTTTGGTCTATGAGATTTTTGAGATCCTTACAGTTTACAAAAATGGTATCTATATACTACGTTTCAGGTTCAATCTAACTTGTTCTTTCTTTGTGCACAAATCAATGCCATAGGATGTAGTATATGTATTTACCTTATGATTCTCTCTTTCCTTGTACCACTGGATGTAGTATATGTATTTACCATGTGATTCTATCTGAAAGTTTATAACCAGGTGAATGATTCAGGAAAGACATTGCTACTCTTATGGTTCAGGACAAAACTCAGAGAATGCTGGCAGTCTACTCCTCAGGGAAGGGCCGTAGAGAACTGCCTCTATATGGTCAATAAATTCTTGCCTTGAGAGAGCTGTCCCATTCCAAGTAGCCGTAATACCGTCATCCAGGGGACACCAATCAGCAAATTCAGAGGTAATGGCAGTTAAGCTAGAGTTATAGTCTTTAGCCTTGTCTCCTTGCCTAATTGCTAAAGCAGCTGATGAAGAAGTTGCTTCCACTGGAGGAGGAGGATTGACTGGTAGTGCAGGTGCTGGTGCAGAAGGCCCTTCAATTGATGTCTGATGATCATTGTTGACCGGATCATGCAGATAAGGGCAGTTTGAGCCATACATGCAATACCCAGCTCTGTAAAACCTGCAGGGCTGTGCTCATGCAGAATCAGCCAGGGAAACAAAAAACCGGATCATCATTTCTTTGAATTTGAAAACTCAGTAAACAAAAGAATTCCTGTTTCAAAATCAATCAAACCTCATTTATTTTCTTGGCGTACGAAATCCTTGGGCGAAGCCCTTCCTTCCCCTGTTCATTTTAGATATATTAATGGAGCATATTATTAAGCCATCAAATATGTGCGCAGGTACAAGAAAGAAGAGGACTGATCCATTAATAGAATTGTTAAGTATTTGGAACAATGAAATAGCTAGTGGTAGGGTCTTGAAAGTTAAGATACTTATTCATGTAATGTCATCCGGATTTGAAAGAAAGAGGAGGGTTTGAATAGGTCATCCTTGTGAACATGTCAGGCAATAAAAGAGTGCACATAAGATTCATACGTAAGCTAATTTCAGGTGGAAACAGTTCAATCTTAAACATCAAGAATCGATCACAGGAAAATAATTTAGGATTACTTCACGCTACTTTGAATTTCTTACATGAAATACTTCAACCTTGAAACAAGTTCAACGAATCAGACCACAATGAACTCTGCAAATGAATCCAGATTAAGGACTCGTTGATTGGGAAAACACAGTTTGGATTTAAATGATGCAGCTATCAAAGAGTGAAATTTTTACCAACAGATGTCAAATCACAATTAAACTTTAAAGTGAATATGATATCATTAGCACACAACGAATTGCCTTCAAACCACACTTCATGTATACAAGAAACATTAACACCAAAATCACCATTTTCTACTAAAACTGTGATTAGATCAACCTGATACATGATCTACGAATGCTTTCACACCATTTTCTTTTGCCTGATTCATGAATTAGGGATAAAAATCTGGAGAACAATGTTTTACCACCTTTTCTATTTCTCCTCGCATTTAATTGCATCATGTATACATGCATATTTCCTTTTAGAGAAATGAAGAGATATTATAATCAGAGATTCGGGGGGGGGGGGGGGGGGGTGTTCTAAAAGATCGGGACCGTTGAATAAAATGTGTGAAAATGGTGTTCTTGTAGAGAGGCTGACCTGGCTGTTCTCTTTCCCGTTGAGCCCCGGCGACGCTGAAGGAGACCGCCTTCCCTCTGTTATATTGCCAGAGTCAACCGGAATGCCGTCCATGACAATCACGTCCTCCTCGATGCTCACCGGAGACTTGAACAGCGGCAACGATCGCGCCGGCAAGTCGAAGTTTTCAATTGACGTCAGAGGCCCTCCCCTGCTTCCACGGGAGATGCGGAATCGAGTCAGCGTAGAGTGCGGGTTGGGAGAATCGGAGCTACCGGAAGACGCGTAGGGATCGAGAATCGGAGTGTGCGGCGAGCGGAGATTACGGTGGCGGCGGGAAAAGCCTGGTGGTGACGTCAAAATGAGAGGAGAAACGTCGCCGTTCAAGGACTTGAGCTTCGTGAGTGTCCGACTGCTTCCGCCATAGCTGTCCATAAACCTCCGCTGCAACTGCAATCAATTGAAGGTGAAAACGGCCAAAATCACAAGAATCGGTTGCAAAAATAAAACGAAAAACAGTTCAACTGATGTAAATTAGAGTCGGCGAATGACAATTCTGCTAATAACTGCTCCTAACAAACTAACTACCTAAAGCATTTACAGGTTTTATACAAGTTATAGATCTAATTTACTTCCTGAATTACCTGACTGTGAACGTACAATAGTGCTGTATGAAGAAAAACCAGTGAGAGAAGAGTAATCAAGCTCTATGATTAACTGCATTTCTACACTTTCTATATATATATAGAGAGAGAGCAGGGGTTGGTTTGAGTTTGACAGGGATGATACAGAACGTAGAGCGGGAATGTTAGGAGTACTGCACACCCTCCCAGTTTCACACGTGTGACTACAACTTTTTAAGTCACGCTTGTATTAAGGTGCATCAAGGAAGATGACCTCTTTTGTTTTTTTCTTCTTTTTATCGAAATTGGAAACTTTTATTAATGGATTGAATTCATTATAGAGTGGGCCAAACAATGGGCATTTGCTACACCCTGTCTCGAAGCCTTGAGCGGAGAAACATTTTGAAAGAGAGAGCCAACAAGGCTCTCGCTTCCTGGGTTTCGACAACCACCATCGACGATGGAGGATGGATGAGGGCAATTAGATTTACTGCAACTTGGGAGTCTATCTTGATAACTGTCTCCTCTACTCCTTGTTGAAAAAGAGATTGTAAACAATTTATGTTTGTTTAAATTTTTGCCTGCAAAGGGTAAAAAGCCGCGACAACTTCATACGACAGGTTAGGCTGCTCCGAGTTCATACAGAGCCAGACTCCAACTGAGACATTTTTGTCCTTGTTGAAAGTCGAGTCAGATACCCAAATAGGTAAATCCCTTGATGATTCTGCTGCATTGTTTTCGGATTGCGGCTGTTAAGTAGAAACTTTACTAAGAGGCAAATCATTAATGTTCGAAGAACCCCCAAATCCCTCGTAAAAGCTAAACAGTGCTAATACTTGTTGCCACATGATGAAATAATCCACCACAACGTTGGGTTGGTGGTTTCTCAATATGATCGCATTTCTTCTCTTCCAAATGACCCAGATGATATAGAAAGACAAAATAATATCTTCTAAACATGGAGCATTTTCAAGCCAAGTTACCTACCTGTCTGAAAAGTTACCTTGCGCAGAGAAATCGAAACCTAAGGCACTGATACACTTAACTTTATGACTAGCTTCACAAGATGCAAATAAATGCGTTAATGTCTCTGATGCAGAAGCACATTCAAGACAGAGAGGTGATTGGATGCAACTTCTTGGAAAAAGAGAAGAATAGTTGGAAGAGAGTTGTTTAGGATCCTCCACATCAAGAACTTGAATCTGACTAGTAAAGGCACTTTCCATAACTTTTTCCAAATAGAAAGATTGATAGTCCTTAGTTGGTTAGAACTCTGATGACCTAAAATTTTAGCATCATGTACTGTAGCTCTGTATCCCCGTTTAACCATTAATCACCAGAGCTTGATGTTGTCCAAATCAACTTGTATTTTTGCTGGTTTAAGAGGATTTTGGGAATTCTAATTGTTAGAATTCTTTTAGCAACCGAGCTTAGGAAAATGGTGTTGATCAACTGCCTTCTCCATTGTTTCTGATCATCAATTAAATGACTAATACTTAGATTAGTCCTAATAGTCAAAGACTGAGGTTTTGCTAGTGGATTAGAGACTACTGGAATCAATTTATCACATATGTGGATATCTTGTCCATTAGTTATTTTCCCATGAAGTCATGGTGCTTTGGCATTTTTGGGTTGATTTTGGTGCTCCGAATTGGTGTAAAAGTCTCTAATAACCCTCAAGTACCAAGAAATATGAACATTTGCTCAAAACTCCTTCGGATTGAAAAAACCCATAATTCTTGTTTTTTGGGTGTTCTTGAAGAGGAATCTTCAATTTTCTTGGATTGGAAGATGAATTGGGTGTGTTTCTGGTGTGCAGAGTATTTAGGCATGTTGGGGTAAGGATTTATATGTTAGAGATGGAAGATTTGTGTAGTGGGGGTTGAAGGGGAAATGATTTGGTTGTAGAAGAAGAAGAAGGAGTTTTAGGCGTGGATAAGGAATGGGAGTGGGAGAAAAATTCTACTAAAGGAAGGAAAAAATAGGAGAAAATTTTGGTGTAGGATAAGAAAAAGAAGAAAAAAAGGATAGGGCTGGTCGGGCGCCACCAGAGCACTAGGTGCGCGGCTCCTGCGCTGCCCGACCGAGTGAGGTGCACGACCCTCAGTTCTATGTCCCCGGCCTGAGCACCAACTTAACATGGCAGATTGAGCCTTTAGTTCCCGAACATGTGGCTTGCACAGTGATGCGTGTGGCCGCACAGTCAAGGTCAGGCATGTGCCGTTTTTACCCGAATGTACGGTTTTCTTCATTTTTTGCCTAATTTCCTCCCACTTTCTTGAAAATTCAAAATAAACACCCAAGTATAAACAAGGATAGTAAAAAGAATTAAATATGGTAAAAAACAAGTTTATTTAACGGCATCGGCATGACTTAGGAACAAAGGAAACAAAAATAAAGCTACATCAACGGAGTGTCACGAGTGGCATCCAGATGATAAAAACCAAGTTTATTTAATTTTTTCAACATGAATTACTCCCTTAATGGCTTTATTCACTCATTGGGTCAAGGATTTCAGTAGCATCCTCTTTCAGGGGCACAAAACTGTCATAGTAAGGTTTCAAACGTTATATGTTAACCTTAAAGGTTTTGGACATGGCTTGTTCCATTATTTCCACCACATTATATAGGAATATCTTAACTACCTCAAAAGGCCCATCCATTTCAACCTTAGTTTACCGGGAAACAGGCGGTGGCGA
This sequence comes from Rubia peregrina, assembly GCA_032355705.1. Lineage (NCBI taxonomy): Eukaryota > Viridiplantae > Streptophyta > Magnoliopsida > Gentianales > Rubiaceae > Rubia > Rubia peregrina. The sequence continues at coordinate 1,928,460 of JAULKK010000001.1, read as the reverse complement.
GATTGAAATAGGAGGACCTTTTGACCCACGTCAAAATCCTTCTTATTGATCATCTTGTCATGTCATACCTTTGTTTTTCCTTGTCGATCTTGGAATTTTCATAGGACTCTCTTATTATTTCCTCCAATTCTTGAAATTGCAACTTACTTTGAATTCGGTCTCATCTACATCAGGGTTGAAGCTCTTAACCATCCAATATGCCTTATGCTCTGGTAAATGGCATGGCTTTTCAAAGACTAACCGATATGGTGACATGTAGATTGGTGTCTTGTTGGCCATTATATATGCCCACAAGGCATCATTCAACCAGGAAGTCCAATCCTTCCGGTTAGGGTTAATCATTTTCTAAATAATGGATTTGATTTCCTTATTGGAAACATCAGCTCAACTATTGGTTTGAGGGTGATAGGTGGTGGAAGTCTTGTGAGTCAGATCATACTTCTTCAAAAGTGCTTCTATAGTCCGATTACAAAATTGGGTGTCACGATAAGTAATCAAGGCTCGAGGAGTATCAAACCTAGAGAAGATGTTATTCCTTAAGAAATATGCAATCACTTTAGAATCATCAACCCTAGTGGGTTTTGCTACAACCCACTTTGAGACATAATCAACCACAAGGAGAATGTATGTAAAACCACAAGAATTAGGAAAGGGTCCCACAAAATCAATTCACCAAGCATCAAATATTCCACAATACAACAGAGCTTTTTGAAGCATCTCATTCCAAGAAGAAATATTTCGTGCTCTTTGACACTTGTTACAAGATTTTCAAAAGATGTATGCATGTTTATTCAATGCAGGCTAATAAAACCCACTCTCTAGGACTTCCTAGCAGTTCCCTTCGATCCAAAATGATCTCCACATGTATGAGAAAGACAAAATGAAAGAATCGAATGCACTTCATTATTGAGGAAACATTTCCTAAGAACTTGATCTACACAATGTTTCTACAAAAAGGTATCATCTCACACATAATACTTTGCATCACTTCTTAGCTTATCCTTTTGAGATTTAGAAAAGTGAGGAGGAAATTTTTCAGAGACAAGGAAATTACCGATGTTGGCATAATACGGTTGGAGGTCTATGATTGTGAACAATTGTTCATCGAGGAACTCCTCTCGTATTTTCTCCACTAATGGCACAGTTACCTCAACGTTTTGGCATGGAACCAATCCTCAAATGATTGGCCTTGAGATTCTCTTCACCTTTCTTGTCTCGCACCTCCAAGTCAAACTCACTCAAAAGAAAGATCCACCTAATCAATCTTGGTTTGGCCTCTTTCTTCATCATCAAATGATGAGGCATTGCATGGTCAGTTTACACAATAACTTTGGTAGAAAGCAAGTATGATTGAAATTTTTCTATGGAAAATACCACCGCTAGAAAAATATTTTCCATGGTGGATTGATTCCCATGAGAATCATTGAGAGTCATGGATGCTTAATAGATAGTGTGAGGAACTCTCCCCACCATTTGATCTAGTATCACTCTCACAGTGTTGTCACTCGCATTATACATTATCTCGAAAAGAATGGAGTAATTCGAGGGTTGTATGATAGAGGTCGAGACTAACCTTTCGGTCAATGTATTTACAACCCTCATCCACCACAAATTCCATCTCCTTTTGCAACAACTTACACAAAGGAGATGCAATCTTTGAAAAATCTTTTATGAATCGGCGATAGAATCTTGCATGACAAAGAAAAGAATGCACTTGGCGCACATTAGTATGATAAGGCAAAGTTTGATTTATGTCTATCTTTGCCTTGTCTACCTCAATACTCTTAGACGAGAACATGGACCTAAGACAAATCCTTATTCTACCATGAAATGATATTTCTCAGAATTTAACACATGATTAGTATCAATGTAACGCTTATGAACTTGTGCTAAATTTTCTAAACAATTATCAAAAGAATTACCATGAATGATCAAGTCACCCATGAAAACTTCGACAAAATTTTCAAAAAATTCCAAGAAAATTCTTACCATACACCTTTGGAAAGTGGCAGGGGTGTTACATATCCCAAAAGGTATACGCCGGTAAACAAACGCACTAAAGGGCCATGTGAAGGTTGTTTTCTCTTAATCCTCTGGGGTAATGGAAACTTAAAAAATAGCCCGAGTATCCATCCAATAAGTAATAGAATGGATGACTTACAAGCCTCTTGAGCATTTGATCAATGAAAGGTAACGAGAAGTCATCCTTCCGGGTTACTGCATTTAGCTTTCAGTAGTCGATGATAATGCACCACCCATTTTGAACACAAGTGGGCATCATTTCACCCTTGTTATTCTTAACTACAGTCACCCACTTTTCTTCGGTACCACTTGAGTTAGGCTCACCCTTGCTATCCTAAATCAGATAAATCATCACCTCTTGAAGCAATTTGAGGATCTCCACCTTCCCTACCTCCATAATAGGTTTGTTCAACTGGCGTTGGGGTTGTCGGAAGGGATTTGAATCATCTTCCAACAAGATTTGGTGAATGCAAGAGGGTGGACTTATGCGCTTGATTTCGAGAATAGTCCACCCAATTGCTTCCTTGTTCTCCAACAATACCACCATTATTTTATCCTCTTGCTCTTGGGTGAGCTTAATTGAGATAATGATTGGTAGGTTTTTTCTTCCCCAAGAAATGCATACTTGAGATCACTTGGCAAAAGTTCTAGCTCAATAATCGGGACCTTCCCAAGCAATGAGAGGAATTCCGGTTTCTTGGCCTCCTTTAAGGCTAAAGAAGGAGTGCTCGAAATCACCTCTTCGAGAATGCTCAAATTCTCAATGCTTTCCTTCAAATTAGTACTCATGGAATATACAAGGCATGCTTCTTCAACATTATTTTCGAAAGGAACTAACAAGCAATCATCACCATTCAATTCAAAAACATCTTGTACAATATTTTCCACAATATCTATAGTATGGAAAGAGTGTTCCTCAATAGGATATTTCATAGAATCATTTATGTAGAATTTCACTTTAATCCCATCAAACTCCATGGTGAGAGTACCATTATGCACATCAATTATAGTTCTTGAAGTTTTCAAAAATAGCCTCTCCAAAAAAATGGGACTGTATGTTTATCATGCTCCACATCAAGAATATAAAAATCTTTGGGTAATATTAAGGAATCTACATTAACCAACACATCCCTCACAATACCTTTAGGGTATGCACTAGAACAATCGGCTAGTTGGATTACCACTCTTGTTTTGTGCAAATTAACTAGATTGAGGCTTTCATACAGAGAGTGAGGAATCACATTTATTAATGCACCTAAATAAAGAATGGACTTTTCGAAATGTGTATTTCCTATCATGGAAGGGATTTTGAACATGGAGGGACCACTACACTTATGGGGTACTTTTGGTAAAAAGCAGAGACATGTTCATTCTTCCCATTATTATGTTTATTATTTTCTCTTTATTTTCTATTCACAATACACAATTCCTTAAGAAATTTAGTGTAACTGGTTTTTTTAATAGCATTCAAAAGAGGGATATCTGCCTCACATCTACAAAATACTTCGTAGATGTCCTTGTTGAGGAGGTCACCTTCTTTCGTTTATCCTTCAAAACTTTTGAAAAAGGTACTTTTGAAAAAGGTGGTTTTGGCACATAGGAGGGGATTTATGCCATATTTTCTTTCTTGTGAGGAGGGAATGGCGGCTCGGGATTAGAAGCCAATTTTTCAATTATGATCTCCTCCTCAATCTCCTTTCCCTTGTTCACTTTCTCCTTAGCCAATTTCTCGGCCTCTTACGCTATTTCCTTCTCAAACACCTCAACCATTTTAGGCTCATTTTCAACAACCTCACCATTATCCCAGGAAATTCCAATATCCTTACCACTTCTCAAAGTGATAGCGCTTGCATTTTGGCGAGGGTTTGACTTCGGCTGGGAAGGAAGTTCACCCGAGTCCCTTGACTCCATCCGGTCCAAAATTTCAGTAATTTGACTCACTTGAGTCTCCTAGTTTTTTATGCTCGATTTGGCCATCTCTTGGAATTTATCAGCCTTTTTCGCTTACAAACTCAACCTTCCAATGGCTTACATAACTTTATCTTTTGACATCCCCGAACTTTCACCTAAATCATGGGGTTTATCTTGTAGCCTTTGAAATTGTGGTTGAAGGGGACAATATTATTGTATGGGGAGCGATAAGGTTAAGAATTTTGACCCCCTTGATAATTTTCATAAGGCCATATTTGAATGATCTCGATTACCTGCATTGTAACTAAAATTTCTTGATTCCTCGGCTAATTCTTCAAAAAGCTCCATAGCCACTCCTGGAGTCTTGTTCCCAATAGAACCCCCACAAGCTCCTATTGCTATACTTTGATCCTTGTCAAGTAAACCATTATAGAAATAATATCCAAAATTTCCTTTCAAATATCCATGGTAAGGACAACTTGAGAGAAGCTTTTTGAACCTCTTCCAATCGTCATATGATGACTCTTCATGCCATTGGAAAATGTTTCTAATCCCCTTATTCAAGTTGGTAGAATTTGAGGCCTGGAAGTACTTGGCGTTAAAATTTCTCTTCAACTCAATCCATGAGTTTATGCTCCTAGATGGAAGGTAGTGGAGCCAGTCCCTTACGACATCTCTTAGTGAAAATCAGAAGGCCTTCAACTTGTAAAGCTCTTCATCTAATCCTTTAGGAATCATACCAAAAAAACCATATGAAAGTCGGAGATATTTTTGTTGGGGTCCTTCTCTTGCCTACCAAGAAAGGAAGGTTGTAAGTGTATTGACCCATCCCCTCCTGGCGTCACTAATAAATCACGGGAGATCCACTAATTAAACTGAGAGGAGGTTATTTAAGGTCAAAGATGAAAATTTATATTGTTTTTCCCGTTCCTACTGCTATGTTACCAAAAAGAGTAGAAAGTGGCAAGATCGGGGGTCATCCATAGAGATGTTAGGTACCTAAGAGTCAACTAAGCACAGCTGCGATCGGTTCGACAATTTGATAACGCATCAGGACGAGTAGTATTGGTAAAACAAGCTTTGAGGAGGGAGTGGGTTTGCTAACAAATAATAACATGCAATTGACAAGAGATTGAACAATATAAACTATCACTTGGGGAGTATTTGTGTAACATGATCAATGTTTTTCGATCCTCAATTTCATTATATACAAGAACTACAAACCATTATAGTGTTTATGACATGTGGTATGGTCGATGACCAACACTTCCCCACACCTGTTATGTATGGTGCTCATGTAATCTTCCATCATCACCACCTCCGTTATTAAGAGAGCGCAACAATGACCCTACCTGCTGTGCGAATCAAAATCTTCCCCATGTTATCATATCCCAGGAACTACTCTATGAATCCTTCTCCGTGTGCATAAAAAAGGAAATGGAGTGAAGCACCTTATCGATGGCTCTAGGGTTGCAAATCGATAACCCTAGTTTGCTACTCTAGCTATCTCTATCGGTAACTCTTCGGGCCAATTTTCCAACTAAGACTAGTGTATGGTCGATCATAACGTTGACTCGGCAACCCACGTGTACACACCCATCCACATGATTCCAGACTATCGTTACCCAAAGCACTTATAGGTTTCCTTTTCCCAGGTATGTCAATGTGCCAACATGACTACGGTTTGTGCAAATATTGGTGTGACAATCATGCAATTAATAAGAACATGAAGAACAATCCAACATAATAATCACAAACACACAGAAATAGGCAGATCTAATGAATCTCACAAAACAAAAATTAATTCATGAATACAAACACAAAGCCCAAGTAAATAAACTACTCCCTAAGCATTGAACCTAAGTATTTCATTGGATTCATTGCGTTCGGGGAAAAGGAAAATAAAGAGAAGAAGAGAAAAGATCCTAGAGATAAAGAAGAGCTCATTTTCCCTCTGTAGCCTACTCCTGAATTCTAAAAATGAACATAAACCACCCTAGTAGGCATAGGTCCATATATATAGTAGTAGAGAATTGGACCTTGAAAAAAGGCCCAAAACCCTTTTCAAACAAAATTGATGGGGCAAGTGAAAAATGGCACAAAATATATAGGGTCGTGTCGTGTCGTGCACCCCGGCACGGACCGTGTAGTCTCGTGCTAGCACGGGACTCACGGTTTGGCATATTTCATGTAGGGTTATTCTAGCACTGCCCACACGGACAGAGACAAGCCACTGATTGGTGTCCCATTTTGAACTTCTGATTTGCGCTCCTCCTGTCGCTTGGCACATCCTGTTATATGGAAGAAATTTTTGCTCTGTTGAATGTTGCGGGTCGTGTCATTTTTCACACCCGTTGTCCTAGTCTTCACATTCAAAACTTGAAATAGTGCAGACCATATGAAACGGCACAGTCCTCGCCCATACTTAGCCTTTGCCGCGAGTTTGGGAACACGATCCGTGCTGAGGGCATGTGGCACGGTATGTGTTACCTGGTACGGGGCCAGATAATTTGGTCGTTTGATGCTGTGTTTTGTTCTTGGCCTTTTTGAACATCAATTCTACCTTTCCTGGCTCAATTCCATCTACTACCACATTTTGGAGTCTATGGAATTCTATCTACTACCATCCTCGCAAATGCCCTTCAATATCTCTACCATTCATTCGAATGGTTTTCAAATATCTTTTACCACCCTCGCGGATGGCCTTCTACAAAATCATGTAAAAATAATCACGAGCAAGCTACTTGTAAGCTCATGAAAGAAAATCTAGGTTCTCATAAATAAAAAATTTCCATTAGCTTCAATTAAGCTACAAAACTCAGGATTTAGAGAAGAAAACCAATAATGGTCATCTTAACCCTTTGTCATGTAAATCTAACTAAAACTAGAAATCAACCAAACAAAACATGATAATAAATGTGTCAAATGAATTGGTTAACGCATGTATAAAGGTGCACATCATGTATTAACCCGGACATTAGCTCAAAGTTCCCATTAGGCCTAACCACCGGCTAACTGATGCACATCCGTTGTTGATTAAGGTTGGGAGCCATAGTCTCCTTCAGTGGATTTTGCCTTAACAGGACACTTCCTCCTTATAGGTGAGAACATTGAGGTTCTCTTTTAGGATGCTCATATTTTTTCTCATCATGATGCTCTGTGGAGGTATAAGGTTCCACAACCCATTACCTTGTCTCACAAAATCCTTATTAAAAGTGATAAGAGTGCTAAAGTCGCTCTTAACTCTAGTAATAAAACGTCAAGATAGAATGGAGTATCCAAAGCACAAAAGCATACCAAAATGAGTACAAAAGATCCCAAAATTATCGTTTAATATGGACATATCACCGTACCATTATCAGTACTGACATAATGAATAGTGCAGCTAAACTGATTCTTAATCATAGCACAAAATTCTTTAAATCTAGAAGCAACATCTGATTTAGCAACTAATAAATAAATCCAAACAACTCGGGAATAATCATCAACAATAGTAAAAAAAAAATGTACCACTAGAGGATGGTGAGCTATAAATACCCAAAACATCACAATGTATCAATTCAAACAAATAACTAGCATTTGAAGAACTCAAAGGAAATTATGCCTAGTCTGCTTTGCACTATGATGCACAGAGCAAGGTATAAAATTATTATTTGTGCTAAAATCATGAGTAGGAACAGAAGACAACATCGTAGATGATGGATGACCAAGACGTTAATTCCATAAATCAAATGAGGATGCAGAAACTAAAGAAATTGTAAAGATCGATTGCGGGATATGTGATTGAATGTGCGTATCCAGAAAACAAAGCCAATAAATTCCCCTTTGCTATTCACCCATGCCTGTCACAGTCCTCGTACTTACTTTTTTGTAGCATGCAATAATTTTCAGCAAGTAAAGTTAGACATTTTAAGGTAGACAACAATGCCCCAAACATAAAAGGTCCAATAAAATCAATGCCCCAAACATAAAAAAACAAATTACAACATACCTTTATGAGGCATCTCATTTCTTGAAGAAATATTCCCTACTCTTTTACATTGATCAGAAGATTTGAAAAAAGTGTATGCATGTTTATTCAATGTAGGTCAATAGAAACCACTTTCTAGGACTTTCCTAGCAGTCCTCTTATCTCCAAAATGACCTCCACATGCATAAGAATGACAAAAGGCAAGAATTGAATGTACTTCATTATCGGGGACACATATCCTAACAACTTGATCTACACAATGTTTCCATAAAAAGGGTTCATCCTACACATAATACTTAGCATCACTTCTTAGATTATCTTTTTGAGCCTTTGTAAAATGGGGAGGTAATTTACTGGAGAAAAGAAAATTAAGAATGTCGCCATACCACGGTTGGAGGTTCCCGAGTGTGAACAATTGTTCATCGGGGAACTCTTCTCATATTAGCTCCGTCATTGGTGACTTTAACTCAACTTCTTGGCTTGAAAACAACTAGCTCATGTGATTGGCTACAATGTTCGTTGTGCCCTTTTTATCTTGTACCTCCAAGTCAAACTAACTCAAAAGAAAGATCCACCTAATCAATCTCAGCTTGGCCTTTTTCTTCGTCATCAAGTGATGAAACGATGCATGGTCAGTGTATACAATAAATTTGGTACCATGCAAATAAGATCAATTTTTTTCTTAAAAATACCCCCGCTAGCAATTCTTTTTCTGTGGTGGAGTAGTTCCTTTGAGCCTCGTTGAGAGTCATGGATGCATGAAATGAAATTAAGTGCAGGGTTATCAGTGACTAGTATGGCCCAATCAGATATTTAAATACACTCTGCGTACCATTTATTGAGTATTGTAATTAAAAACGGTCTGCGCACCGTTTATTGATATGTTGTAAATTTATTTTTCATTTTATTATTGAAGTTGAAATAAATTGTATGTTCAATGAGAAGATCGAAGGATGAGATCCAACAGACAAGATGAAGAGTTTGTCGAGATTAGGAGCCATACTAGGATCACTTTAATTGCATTTATTTATTTCTTTATATAATGAATGCATGTGATTGGTTTATATGTGTTGAATGATTATAGAACTAGTTCACTAATAATCAAACAAACATAATGAACCTAGATCCCAAAAGAAATAATGAGCAAAAATTTGCCTTTCCAAAACAAGAACACCCATTAAGCCCTCGATCACTAGTGACAGACTTCGCCAAAGCGATAGTGTCATTTCTAATCTTGGGACAAATGCGGGCAGACCTAGTGAAAGGGGTCTGCATGTTAGTTTTGGTTTGCTCGTCAATATCAGTGAGGGGTCCTCAGATGTTGAGGCAAAGGAGATGGGTAATACATTGGATGTATCCTGTCGACCAAGAGTAGTATTGGATACTATTAGCAATGGGATTGCTTACCTAAAATCAAAGGAATTGAGACAAGCCAAAG
>JAULKK010000001.1:1812056-1823169 GCA_032355705.1 Rubia peregrina | reverse complement strand
AGGGGTGGCGACGGTGGTGGCGGCGCTGGGCGTAGGGGTGGCGACGGTGGTGGCGGCGCTGGGCGTGATGGTGGCGGTGGTGGGATTAACTGCCGGAAATGGAATTAAATTAAATTAATTTAAATTTAAACTTTAACTGCCAAAATGGAATTTAATTAAATCTGAGGGTAATATGGTCTTTACAAGTCAGTCAACTGCCGGAAAATGTCAGTCAATGCCGGAAAATGCATCACAGGGTTATATTTGCACTTTAATTCAATAGTCGGGGTTATATTTGCACTAAAAATTAACTCAGGGGTATATTTGCACTTTCTCAAATACATAGGGGTATATTTGTATATTACCCAATAATATTTTATTATATAATAAATTAGTGTGTACATAATGGATATAGTGGGGCGGGGCGGGGCGGGGCAGGGCGGGGGTGAGGTGGGTATAGACAAATATTCATGTCTGACCCACTATCCATGGCGGATATCAATTTTTCATACTCATACCTGCTCACCCCCACGAAAACTACATCCATACTCGCCTCATTGGGCAGATGCGGAGCAGATCTCCACCAAAACTCGCTCTAGTGTCATCCCTAAAAACAATTCATGTTATGTGTTAATAACTTAGGAAGAAAAAAACACAATAAGAGACATAATTATAAGGTAGAGGAGTCGATGCATGACATCAATAATTATATAAGAAGCATTTCTAACATTGAGGATAAATATTGTTTTAGCTGATGAAATCTGGTGATACTGATCCTTATCTAAATTTATTAGAACTCTTATTACAAATTTAAAACACAAATTATTATTGTTCAAACAGCTATAGTTTATGACATATATTCCAAATTTAAAACTTATTAGTTTATTTTATCTTTGTGCTTTGTGTAATTATCTATTAACCAAAGGAGTCTTTACATAAAACTTAAAAAGAAACTCAACTTGTTATTTATGCCGGATCTCTTATATCCCTTACTGTTTGTATATTCATAGAACACTTATTACAATGATCAATAACTATAATTTTCCCCTGACCGGTAAATACTGCTCTATTTTTCTTAACCGTATATTAGTTCAATTTATTTTAAATTAACTTTTGTGAAATTTAACTTCAATCTGATATGAAACTGAACTAAACTGAAACACCGAATAGAAGTAGAAGATAAAACCAAAATGGAATTGAACAAGTGCGGAGACAAAACAGTTGCATAATGATGTGCAATCGAAGTGTTAGTGAAAAAACAATTGGTCCAAAAGGGTTATGTTTGGAGAAGACGTGCCCTAAAATCATCAATTGTCTTCCATCGACGTATCAAACTGTTGCAATCAGGCGTGATATCTTTTTAATTACTATAATAATATGTTTTAATCAATTGGCTGCTGCTTTCCTCCTATTATTTTCTTTAAATTTTTATCTTTCCTTTATATAAATACTCTCTCCGTCCTAGTTAGAGTGACATAGTTTCTTTTTTCCCAATAACACTGGCATGATTAAAAAATTAATCAAAATAGTAAAGAATACGTTGTTAATGTTCTAACATAACACCTTTTAGGCTGAACTTACTGCTTGCTATAATTGTCCATACTTTTTCATAATCATTCCATGCCACATCAAATTATATAAAAGATCGAGTCAAAAATAATTTCGCTATTTTTGTTGGGACGGAGGGAGAAGCATGTAAAAAGGATGTTAATTTGTTTAAGATTCAAGGTCAATTGCCTTACATTAAGTATTAATCTACAAGCCTATGGGGCATGGACTATGCATTATAATATAAGGTCTATCTGTTAGGGATACTATACATGGCGCATGCAATTGGAAGGATTGGCCCTAGTTTACATGTCAAGCTCTACTACAATGTGGCATGCTTAGTTTTATTAATAGTCATTGGGAGTTCCATATCGGTGGTGAATGACAAAATAACACTTTAATATATAAGATTGTGAGATATTTTTACGTATTATCAATTGCTTTGATGATATAAGTTCATAACTCTAATATGGTATCAAAGTTTAAGGTTGACTCGATTGGTCCAGTGAATGCATAATCCTACTGATTGATCCGTGATCTCCTTATTGTCCACGCTTGTGTGATGAATAATACCGATGTAGTACGTAAAATGTTACTAGATTATGGTGGTGTTGATGGAGTTGTACTTATAATTGAAACTACATTGCTTTGAAAGTAGAGAAAAAAATCTGAAGTGTTATTTTCCCCCAAAAAACATCTTATACTTTAAAAATAAGTTGTGAGATGTGTGTGGGTATTAGGGGTAGGAAAGTACATTATTCCAATTGAAGAAAGGAGGATTTTGAGAATTGCTTCCTTTTGGGAGGTTACTCATAGGTCATCACACAAAATCTCTATGCCCCCTTAGCTTTTAAGTTACCTTTGCAGCAAGCTGCTCAGTCTCACCTTACAGAGACAACTTACCATATATTTAATCATCATACTGTACAAATCTTCTGCTACACTTGTACATGGTACTATGGTAGTAAGTAACAAACTAATACTCTATTTATTCCACTTCAAATAAGATAGAGAAAAGTGCATTTATAATCCTACATAATTGACATTAATGTTAATATAACCATGCAATGTTCAAAAGTGCCCAACACTAGATACTCAATGAAAGTGAAAAATTAACCTTTCCGGTAAACATTGGCCGGAATTCTATGAAAAGTCGATTTTATCGCTCTGGAGAAAATGAAAATACTATTATGCCCCTACAAAACCCCTCTTCACTTTTTTCTTCTTTCCCCTTCTTCTCTCCCACCAGTGGTATGATTCGCTTCTTCTCGGTGTTGAATCGGGAAGATCAGCATGGGGTGGCACATTTGGGGCAATACTGGCGAAAGGATTAGGAGCAGAGAGAGCAACGACGATGGAGGGTGTGAGTCGTCTAAGGTTTTGGGGAGCAGCGGCAGTGGTAATGGGTGGGAGTTGTCTAGTGTTTTGGGGAGCAGAGGTAAGTGCTGGGGGCGCAAACCGTGGTCGGCGGATTTTGGGCCAGCTGTGGCAGCGCAAACAGTGGGGCTAGGATTGCAGCGAGCAGAGTGGAGCGCCGGTGACGGAGCTTGGGGTTTGGGTGATAGTGGAGCTGAAGGTTAGGATTTGGGATCTGGTGATAGGTTTGGGGTGGTGAACTGGGATTGGGTATTGGGATCGCTAGCAGCAGCGGAGCTAAGGGTTTGGGGTTGTGGTGGAGATGAGGTGTTAGGTTTTGGGATCAGGTGATAGATTTTAGGTGGTGCTGGATCTGGGGTTAGGGTTTGGGATTGCTAGCAGTGGTGTGGCACAACAATGTTACTGAGTGGAGCAGCTGCAGACGTGGAGCAGCTGCGGACGTGGAGCTGGGATTTGGGGTGGTGGATTTGAGGGGTTAGGGTTTGGGATTGGGCTGCGAGGCTAAGTGGCAGAGGTGGTGTGGGATCAGGTAGTGGTGGTTTTGGTGGAGCAGCGATGGCCCGATGGTACCCCATTCGAACCGACGGTAGAGCGCTGACATTGGCGGAGCTGCAATAGCCTTGGTAAGGGTATAATCATCCACACCTTTTTTGTTTTTGGGTAAAATGACATTTTGGTCATTTTAGATTGAGTCAATGCCTGATAGACTAAGTCAACACATGATTGCTCACCATAGTGTTATATTAGCACTTTAATCAACTAGTTAGGGTTATTTTTATAGTTTTAATTGTTTGATGGTTATATTTGCACTTTCTCAAGTATATAGGATTATATTTGTACATATTCCAATAAGATATATGGTGCTGAAAAGAATCCATAATACACGGGTCAAGTATGCTTTTTATTTTTAAATCTTGTTGGGTATGAATTAAATGAGAATTGAATCAAATGGATATGGGCCGGATGACTTGGTTAGACCGCGGATTGGTAATATGCGCATCTATATACGTGGGTCAAACCCGCGAGTTTACTCATAAAAATTGGCATTCCCTTTGTCCTACATTAAGCTGCACACTTACTATTTGACGGTCAACACCATCAAATTGTGACCACATTTTAAAGTAGATATATAAATAAAAAAAATACTACCATATTTGATATTATTGGATTCGTCGTAGCAAGTATTTTCTAAATATTGACTTTTTGTTTACCGTTATTATACGTAGTTAAACATATTAATGGTCAAACATGTTTCTTGAAGACCATGAAAAAAATTATGAAGTTTAGTCTGGGATGGAGGGAGTATATAAACTCATATTGGTCAATACATGGGTTTGAATACGCAGGTTGAGTGACTTTTGACCTGCAGATTGAGTTGGTTTCAACCGACCCATTTTTTACCTGTATAAAACAGGTCGAAATGGGTCAGTACCCATATCTTTAAACTACTCATATTATCCGACCCATATTGATCAATTGTCCATTTGCCATCCCTAATGACACAGAATATGTGTTACGATCTCTAATGAACATGTTTAACTACTAATATCTTAAATCTACATTATACGACGTGTAGAAAGTTGACATATAGAATCCACATATAACACACGATAATAGTGTCTTCCCCTGCTTAGTTTATAATCCAGAATCCGCTACTGCCGGGTATCCAACTCTTGTGGAGATTAATTATATGCATGTGTTTAGAGGCATGATGGGCGTGGATAAATATGTGGGAGATGTAGTTGGAAAGGCTTTGGTTGGGGGGTTAGAAATGATGGGGAATGGTGAGTTTAGGATGAGAATTTGCAGTTTTGAGAGAGGTGGAATGATGCGGATCAATGGTATATGCGTCCTCTACAATCTGATGGTGCCTCGCACACTCACATTATTACACATTCGCCCTCTTGTGAGGCATGCGCACCACCAAACCCCATTTTTTCCCATTAACAACATTCACCTTAAGTGGTGAATAAAAAGGTGTTTTGAAATTTAGTTTTAACTTTTTTTTACATCGATCCTGAAATGCTTGTGGAGAAAAAAAAGTCATCCACAACATTTTCTTATAACGACGGACACAACCTGTTGTGTGATCATCGGCGGAACTAGGGGGCGAGCCGGGGCGGCCAATGAAGGCTATACTGTTCATTCCCACCCCTGCTAGCCCCGCCCATCCCAGCCCCGCCCAGGATCTTGCCCTAGTTCCGTCACTGTGTGTGATTGAGCCTTGCATCGGTGTGATAACGCACGATGGTTTATTCAATTTTAGTAAAGTTCAATTCAAATGGCGGAACTACCACCAGATTGTACAAAAAAATTATCGGTTTGATCGAAGAAAGACTACAGTGGTTCTTCCATCGACAACACCACCACCACTTTTCGACATCAACACTACAACCACTATTGAAACGATATTTTTCATAATTTGTCTAATCATCAGTCGGCTTAACATAAGATTTTTATCAATTTTTAAATATTAACTTTTAAATAATTTTATTATACCGGTAGTTATAAAGATATTAACATTAACATTTATTTTTGAAAATCCATGAAAATTTTCCATATAATCTATGCTGTCATCAATTGATAATCTTTACAATAAGTTAAGTGAAATGCTATTTTAAACTATGTATTCTACTATTCATGCCTTGTATTTATACTTACTATTTATTCTGAACTAATTATCAAAAAATATTCAATATGTAATAATAATTTATTAAATGATTTTTGGAAATAAATTGCCATAATTATGGTTGTTTCCGGCGAGATTTTCCAACAAATTAGTGGTTCTTTTTCCAGCTAGCGTGAATGGAATTGAAGCCTCGTCGCCGGTTGCTTGGGGAGGGAGGTTTATCGCCTCTCCGGTGTTAATGGTGTTGAAGGCATCGAAATTGCAGAGATGGCGTCCTTCGCCGTGGGTCTCAGTCAGGGTGGATCTAGGGAAAAAATTGTGCAAGAATTTTGAGAAATTTTAAATTTTAGATGAAATACAGTGGTCTAAAATTAAAAATAAACTAGGGCACTAATAAAAAATTATATGTTGTTTAGATAAAAACTTTTAAAATATAATATTTTTTTGAAAAGGTAGGGCAATTGCCCTACACGAGGGTAGCTCCACCTCTGGTCTCGTTGGTAAATCTCATTGGAAAGGGCCTTCGACGTGGCTGGAAGTGAAGGGTCTCGAATGTGGCTTGCGTCAATGGGTATTGACGGTGGCTCGAGGCGGTGGGTCTGGTAACTAGCTCACGTCAGCGGGTGTCGTTAGTGGCTCGAGGTGACGGTTCTCGATGATGGCTCGTAGGTGGGTCTCATCGGATGGCTCTCGCCTTGTGGCTCTCGCCAATGGCTCTCGCTGATGGCTCTCTCTCGTGCTCTCGCCGTGGCGACTTGTAGTTCGATTCCATTCGGGAGGGTTTCCTTGCCAGAAAAATGAGGCAGAAGGAGCTGATCGGGGCTAGGTGGTGGAGGGGATGGGGTGATGGCACGACTGGATGGTCGCGACACCGGCGTGGTTCGGCGGGAAATCTGTCAAGCGGGGAGTTGAGTGGGGAGATTTTTTTAGTGTCCAGGGAGTGACGGTTGGGATGATTCTGCACAAGAGTTCCCTCTGAATTTATTTGAGGTTTTCAACGGCGCCAGCGGTGGAGTAGTGGCTGCCGGCAAATGGTGAAGGGAAAGGGGAGAAGAAGCTCTGTATTTTTTAATTTTATTTTTTAAATTTTCATATTAAATATCATATACATATATATATATGTATATACATATTAGAACGTGTGATAGTAAAATACATGATGTGATTTAGCAGCACCTAATTAAGTTAACGGGGCACCCTAATTATTAATTAACCTTAATCTTGCAAGATCTAGGACCCTACGAAAGTGGTCGCCTTTTAATCTCAAGTATATGTCCCTAAACTCTATGAAGAAATATAGAAAATGGCCCACAAAGAGTGGGTTAGCCCTCCGACAACTACCATGAATGGTCCCACAAAACTTCATACGAATCTAACTTGTGTCCTTAAGGAAGGACGCACTGGGGGCCGTACTCAATCTTAACTTGGTACATTCCTGGACATATATACCCCACCAGGGACACGCATAAAACAAGGTTTGGGAGGGATACAACTGACTTTTTAGCCGCCAAACATGCTTGCATGCGCATACACCCGATGTGTGTTCAAAATATATTGCCTGACTTTTATAAATGGACATATTATAATCATGTTTTTTGAGTTTATTATTAATATTTTTATTTTTAACTCTTCAAATATTGTCTTTTAAAAATTGAGTCTTTATTTAGAAAAAAAAATTCGATCCAAATCTCTACCAATAGTTTTTTTTTTCAACTATCTTTTCCCTACTAAATCTTGACGGGTTTTCATACGTCCTCTGGAATTATTTTAGAAAAAAATTGAGTCAAGGTTCATTATTGATTTCGATCAGAGGGTTGTAGACTTCAACCGATTTAGATCATTTTATGTTGGTTTAGTTTAGAGTTCAGGCCAATTTAACTAATTCACTTTGGTTGGATTAGCTAAACTTGATCGAACTTGTTTCGGTTAGAGACATTCGTACATACTAAAAATGAATCACATATAACTACGAACATGCTTTTACGATTTGGTCTTTCCTCTTATCACAGAAGTTTTAAATTAATTGAGGCATTAGGATTTATAGTATAAAAATTGTGGAAAAAATTTAGTGGATGAAAAAGTATAGACTTTCTCATATCAGATCCATACGCCTAATTAACATCGGTTACTTTTAAATTTATAATCAAAGTAAAAAAGAACTCTTAACCTCTTTATTAGGCATATTTCCATGAATTGAATCAAAATGTGAAATAAAATGCAACACTATACATTTTTTCTAATAGTGATTATTGACGTCATAAATATATGTGTACATTGATGGTGATGTCATAAGATAAACAAAGTGAGTGCAACTGTACCATGCGCACTTGGTGGCTGCCCACCCACCACCAGATTTTTTTATATTTGGAATGATTATTTTTCATTTCCATGGATACAGTAGTAGAACTCTAGGATATAATCCATCTGTTTATCTATACATCATACACTTTTATTTTGTGGCTATTTTTACAATGACATACGGAGTATATTTTATTTTTGGAACAAAAATTCAATTTTATCTAATTATTCTACTTTAAAAATAAATAAATTTATCATTTATTTTATTTATTTAAATTTAAAAACTTAAATATATATTATCATATACAGAAGAACGGAGAGACATTTCATGCGAAGAAAACTATCCAAACCCTTCCTTTTCACTCAACCCTCTTGTACAGTTTTTGTGTGTCAATATACTCTCTTTTTTCCAGCCTGTTTTCTCAAGACATGAATTTGTTACATGTCGCAAATACTATATATTTTCAAATGACATATTTCTCAATAAGTGGTCGTCTTTCTCAATAATAAAGTCAAATATACAATACTCCATATGACTTTATTATTGAGAAAGGCGACCACTTATTGAGAAATCAATATTTATAAAAGTCCAAAATTAAATGCCTACAAACACTTCTTTTTTCTGCTAATTAAATGCCTACAAACACTTCTTTTTTCTGCTAATTAAATGCCTACAAACACTTCTTTTTTCTGCTAAATATTAAGGGTTAATAGCCTAAACCCCTTTAGAAATTCATAACCAACAAATAAGTCCGTGTATTAAATTATACTATGAAGGGAAAGACTCATATGAAACCGTCTTATCATGACTTATATTGAGATGAGAGAGGAAGTAAAATATTAAAAATTACATTACATTATATTCCGCATATCATTTCCCATATTTAAATGATTGCATTTAAATCCTCTGCCTCACCGCCATAAGATTGAGTGAGACAATTTCACTCAACTCTTTGTAAAAGAGGCTCAAGTAAAATATTCAAATGCGTACTCAAAGTCTGAAAACTAGTAGTGAATTATACGTACCTCCTCTGAATTTTTATCAAAGTACAAGTAATTAAAACTATCGGTGATTAATCATATCTTTTAAAAAATACAATCAAACAATACCAATGTTACAAATTGAAAGGGGTATATATTTGTCAAAAGAACAAAATTAGAAACCAAAGGGATGGGAATTGAGAGGAAACAAGACATGTTAATTAGTAGTTTGTTTGTTTGGAACTCTTCATCACGTACACCGCTTCTATGTTCCTTGATTGTCCCATGGAGACACCACAAAGCATCATCAATCTTGTACCCTGTGCTTATTGGTTTGTACTTCTTTCTCTCATTTTCTAAGATCATTATTATTTTAAAAAGTAACGTGCTTAGATGAGCTCCCAGTTCTTTGGAAAGTGCAAATATAACCCTTAGTTTTTCAAAAGTGCTAATATACCCATGACTATTTTCAAAAGTGCTAATACACTCATGACCGGCCAAAATATGTAAACTTATACCTGGGTACCCCTTTTTTCTCCTATGTTTTGGTACAACCACTCATTTCAATGGCTTTGGGTACATCCGTATTTTTAAAAAACTCGGGGTTATATTTGCACATAACAAAAAATTGAAGATTATATAAGCACTTTACTCTATTTAAATTTTATGATTTCTTAAACAATAATGCATTTTTCTTTCTTGAAAATATCTTTTTAATTTCATCTACTTAGATTAATATTTGATTTTGATTTATACTTTATTTATTTATTTTTGTCTGTATTTTAAGTGTCATTTTAAAGAGTGATGCTTTTAAAATATGGGAAGCAATATCATAATTGTGCGTGGGAATAAATAATGGGATGAGGCATCCTCGAGCCCTTCCAAAGTCTCTCGGTTTGGATGAAACCGAAACCCTTTCACGCCACTTCTTTTCTCCTGCCTTCTTATCACTTAAAAAAAAATCGTGTCCGGTGAGATTATTGTCTGACTTTTACCGTTGAAAAAGGTCAATTCGGATTTCGAAAAGAAAAAGGGAAAAGTTCTTTTATAGTCTTACCTAATTTACATAAATATCAATATAACTTTTAATAATTGAAAGTGTAAATATAATTTTAGATAGTAAAATATTTTGAGGCGGTGTATGATTAAAAATACAATTTGATTGAAAATATAATTCTATATAGTAAGTTCAATTTTGCGCATTTCAAAATTTTAAGGCCGAATTCGATTGAAAGGACCATTTTACCAATAAAAAATAATAGTTTTTTTAAAAAAGGAATTGATTATTACGCCCCTAACCCTTAACCCTAACCCATCTTTCTTCTTTCTTCTTTTTTTGGTGTTCACTCATTCTTCTTCCCTATTTTTCTTTCGATGTTCGAGGAACCCGAAACTACCTAGGGTCATATCGCCGATCACACCTGCGAAAGGCAACGAAGGCGGGGTTGGGTGGTGGCGGAGCATCGTTCGAGCAGTGGTAGAAAGGGTAGGGTTTCGAGCGGTGGTGGTGGGGGGCTAAGATCGAGAAGGGATCGGTGGCGCTGATGTTGATGTTAGGGCTGGGCTGGGCTGGAGCTAGGGTTGGGCTAGCGCCGACGCTAGGTTGGGCTCGAAATAGTGGAGGCGGAGCTGGGTGGTGGCGAACGAAAGGCGATGGAGGTAGGGTTGGGTGGTGCCGGAGCGAAAGGCAACAGAAATGGGGCTAGGTGGTGGCGGCAATTTTGAGCTGGGTGGTGGGTGGAGAGCTAGGTAATGGTGGTTTGTGGCGGGGAAGGTGGTGGCCGAAACTGGTTATTATGGTTGTTAGGGTGGTGGTTGTGGTGGCCAAAGGTGGTGGTGGATGTGGGTTGTGGTGGCCAGAGCTGGTTGTTGGGGGTTGTGATTGTGGTGGCCGGGAGGTGGTTGTTGTGGTTGCCGAGGATGGCAGTGGTGGTGGGTTGCGGTGGTTAGAGCTAGTGGTTGTGGTGGTCTGGAGGTGGTGGTTGATGTGCCCGAAGGTGGCGGTCGGTGGTGGAGACCAATGGCTTATGTAAGAGGCGTATAAAGAAGAATAAGAAGAAGAAGTAAAGGGGTGAAATGGGAAATGGGAAATGAATTCTCAGCTTTGGTCCAAAAGGTATTTTGGTCATTTCCGGTCGGTCAATGCCTGAAAATGGCAAGTCAATGCCGGAATATATTCCAGAAGGTTATATTAACACTTTCATTAAGTAGTTAGGATTGTTTTTGTACTAAAAATTATATAAGTGTTATATTGGCACTTACTCAAATATGTAGGGTTATATTGGTATATATAAGAAAATA
>JAULKK010000001.1:1693579-1709813 GCA_032355705.1 Rubia peregrina | reverse complement strand
CATGGTCTACCAGATTCCATCACCGCAGACAGAGACAAAGTATTCGCTAGTTTGTTTTGAAATTAATTATTCACAAAGATGGGAATTAAAATGCCGTTTAGTTTAGAATATCGCCCTCAGACAGATTAAATGCAATAGTAGCAATAATCTCAACGGAATTCAACTCTGAAAGCAAGTAAGCTAGTGAATTTCGAACAAAAAATCAGCCAACTAAATTTTAAAAATTGGCCAATATTAACTCGGATTTGACCCAATTTGAGGGCAGAGAAAGCAGGGATTGAGACGAGGAGGGGTGGGGAGTTTAAAAACCTTGACAAGGGCGGAGAGGACAACTTGAGAGAGAGATGTGAGTCACGGAGAAGACGAGGTTGAGTCACCAGAAAGAGTTTGAGTTGCGGAGAAGATGTAGTGTTTTTTTTGTTATTTTGCATATCGATCACTGAAGTTTATCAATCTCTTAAAAAAACCAAGTTTAAAATATTTATCAATTAAACCCCAAATTTAATTTCTAATATTATCAGAGTTTGTGGTTTCACCTATGAGACGGTCTCGCAGAATATAGACTCAAGTTATAAGGGATTAAACATATTTACCAAATATTGCAAAAAAGTAAATGTCAACTCTAGGACTTGGGGGATATATTATGAATGTTGTTCAGAAAACTAGAACAAGTTGACGACGTCTATATCTACGCACTATGGTAAATCGGTAATGTACTACTCCAAGATGCCAAAATCAATCCTGGGTATCCCTCATTCCCACTAGTACATCTTTTTTTTAAATTAAGGGTGCTTGGTTGGGATGGGGAATGGTGTAAGAAACAAGAGTCTATTTAGTCAATTTGTAGCCAAAGGTAGTACATTGACCAAGTACCGGTTTAGCTGATGCCTAAAAACTTAATGTCCTTAGTGTGAAGATGCAGCAGATTCAGGTGTGTCCATATCGTAGGAAGGTGAAGTTCCATCGTAGGGCTGCTGTTTACACACAGAAACAGACGGCTGGAATCGATCAGAACCTTCTGCTGTACTTCGATGGCCCTGCAACTCACAGAATTTAGTCTGGTTTCTATGTAAAATTAGCTGACATAAATGTCTAAGGTAACTAACTGGCACCAATGTCCACATGCACCGATTTCTAGCAAGTGGTAACCCAATGACACCCTTATGACTACTTCTGTATGTCAAATATGAAATAAATCAAGGCAGCAACAATTTTACGATATTTCAAATCAAGAAAGCTAATTTCTTTCATGTTTACTCTTCCTCTGAGAATCTAATAAGAAAATTTATTGCAACTATAACTAGAACACCATGAGCTCCAAAGAATCACATGAAAGCATAGTCTACACATCAACGATTTACCAGTTCAAAAAAGCAAGAGATTCAAGTAAAAAGAAATAAGCTTATCCAATATCAGCAAAGCTAAGGCTACTCTGACCAAATATATTACTGATGGGCTCGGCAACAGATGTCCTCCAATGAGTTCTCCACTGTTCATTTCCTCTGTCTTCCAGAATGCGATTTATGTTTTTGAGAATGACATGCTTAATATTTATAGAGAAGGTCAGGTGCAGAATAACTCCAAGTAAACAATAAAAAAAACCTTACCCCAGGAAAGAAAGCAAGACAGTGCTGGAAAAATGACTGCAAAAGAAGAGCTACATGATACCAAGTTTGTTTAACATCCAGAGCAAGATGCTTCCAATGTCTAACGCATGGATCAATACAAGAAGCTTTCCATGCTATGGGTCAATGTAAAAAAATAGAACCCAAGAAGCACATTTGGGTGGACAGCAATCATAGGTTCTATTTAGTTTTGATATTTATAAACTAAAAGTCATTCTGCTATGGAAAACCTTCTAGGATACTTCTATGAGAGCCCGATTCTTCCATGAAACTTCCAATACTTGAATTAACTTGCAGGCAACCACAGAATATGCAATTTTGACTCAATAACTTTCATAAAACTCAAAGCTTCTGAATCTACCAGGATATCCATATTTCCCTCGGCTTTTAATTTTAGCCAATGAACAGATGAGAATTTGCAAATAACCTCAGCATGCAACTACATATTGATGCAGGAAAAAAAAAATCACCAAACCCACTCTTTTCCACCCATTCCATGCTAGCAATAGACATCTTTAATTACTTTTACATTGAAACCATCTCTTTTTTGTTAAGGTCTTCCACTTGTGTTTCCTCCAGTGAAATCATGCTGGGAGTTACTAAAAACCGAAAATACAAAAACAAAGAATTCACCTGTAACTGCTGGCTGCTGCCTTGCCCTAGATCCCCATTCGACATTTGAAGCTGATTCTGCTGCTCCAGTCCATAATATTTGTTCTGCTGTTGGGGAGTCTGATGCACCTGCTGCATCACATTATACTGATACTGATATTTCTGATGCGGCAGTAGCTTTTGAACATCAACTTGAGGATGTATCTGGTACTGTTGCACAGATGTCTGATATGCTGGTTTGGCCTTCAGCAGATATTCCTGTTGATTAATATCATGGTCAAAATTTTCTAACTCATGATACAGCTGCTGTTGCTCATGTGCTGGTAACTGATTTGTCAACTGATGGTAATGCTGCTGTGATTGTTGACGAGGAAGTTGATGTACATGATATTGTAATGACTGACACTCCTGCTGTTGTTTCCACGAATAAGGCTGCTGCTGCACTTGCTGATGGGGTTGTTGATAAAGTTGCTGGTATTGCTGTTGCATAAGATGTTGTGGGTATTGCCATGCCTGACTCAATGTTTGACTACAAGCTGCAGTCACAGGCTGACTACCTTGCAAGACATGTAGCTGCAAATTTGGCTGAATGTATTGGTTTTGGGGACCGTACATACTTAATTGGCAAGCAGAAGGTGAGCTCGCATTACTAACTGGCACAATGGCTTTATTCTCCTGCACAGTTCCTTCTTTGTTCTGAGCTTGAGAATGGCCAACATGTTTCTGAAATAATGGATGCTGAGGATCAGCTTGACTTGTAGGCATATGTAAGCCTTTTGAATTAGGATCTTGTTCTGACATTGAACACTCTTGATGTCGATGCTGGGACTTTGTGGAGAAATCCACTACTGAAGTTTCAGTGGTAGTGCCAATATGCATGTGATGGTACTCTCCAGTATAACGGGGGGTGACCAGACAGTCTGAATGCATATCTGCGGCTGTTCTCTTTGGTCGACTTGCAGAGGATGAAAAGCTAGCAGATTCAGTTCCAACAGAGCATTGTTGAACTTGAACAGAATCAGTAGCAGGGCTGCTATTTGGACTGAATGAAGGATGGCTAATTTCTGAATTCTGAAGATTGTGTGGCTTGCAACAATTAGACTTGGACATATTCAAAGTAGCATCAAGCTGATCAGATACCACAACTGCTAGATTAGAAGAGGCCCTTTCCTCAGTTTGTAAGGAAATATTGTCAAAAGAAATGGGAACGGAATGCTGTACAAGTTCTTGATCATGGTTATCAACAGAAATGGAGTCCTTTTGGGATGATTCAGAAACTGTGAGTGCTGTCGAGCGGCCATGAAAGGTATGGATCTTATCTTTCAAAACTGATGTGTCTTCACTCGAGATATGAACCAGCGCAGAAGTTGTCTCAATCAGTCCAGCCACATCTCCTTCAGGCACCTGTGGCAGAGTGTTATCTGATTCTACTTCTGCAGTATTATCTACCTGATGAAGCACCTGGTCGTTAGTAAGTCCATTCACATCAGATGCAGACAAGGTGGTCTCACTTTGGTCTTTCTCACACTCCACATCATCGAAACATTTCTCAGAATTTTTACTAGAATAAACCACATTGGCCCCACCGGCATTGTAGGTGGGGATTATGTGTAGCTCCTCCTGATTGGGCTGGCTACGATTTTGGCCTTCAAACTGGAAAGTAGGGAAGACACGAGAACCGATTTCTCTTTGTTCCAAGGTCACATTAGAAAAGCAGTTTTCTGAGCCCAGCTGCTTATTCTCAGCATTCTTCTTTACCGACAGTGGGAACAACTGAACATGACGTATCCGTGCCTTTGTAACATCCTGGACAGTCCCACAGAGGTCGACAAACTGCAAAAGCATCAACCTAGCAGTATGAGAAACCTATTTTAGGCAGAAATATTTCTTTAAGACATTTGAATCATGTCAACCAAATAACTAAATAATTGACAATCAGGTCTAAAGGTAAGTGGCCTCCATTTTCAGGTGTGGATTTGGAACACACAAGAAGTGAGTTTGTGTGCGCACGTGCGCGCTTGTGAATAAAATAATACTTGAGGGCAAATGGAACAAAAAATTACAGAAAGCAAGTCGGGATATGCCACCCATATTTTGCTTCAGCAAGGTAATCATCTAACATCTGGATTTCCAAGAATAATAATTGATTTTCCTTTATAACAAAACAATGAATTCTGTGACAAACTGTAGTCTTCAGTACACATGTCGTTCTCCATGCATCATTCAAGAGGGAAAACGTACAACAGTAAGAAGAAATCGTATTAATCTGGGTAATAGGGAGAAAGGGGGGAGGTGGGACACTGCGAGCTAGTTTTCTCTTTGTTGTGCTGCTCTATCTCAAGCTGCTTGTTTCTCAATTCTTTCTGCAACCATGTTCAGTTTCCCAAGGTTACCATACCAGAGTGTTAGGAATTGGGTATGACTGGTCATGCATTCCCATCTATAGGAATCTGTTTCAAGGAATGGATCATGCAATGAGCAAAAGCTTCAGCATACAACAGTCACAACACATATAAACTTACCAAACTTTTAGAGATTTTTCCTTTGGATACAATCATATCTTCAAAACATGAATGGGACCATAAGATTCACCTTTAGGCTATTTTGGAACTGAAAAGTTCTGAGTTACTCTGCTTTTAGTATTCACTATTCACCCCACGAGATCTTGACAAATCATTATTAAAAAAAAGCTAAATCCATTCAACACCAAGAATTTGGGGGAAAAAATTGCAAGCGTAGATGTTAGCCCACATGTACCCTGATTGTCCATTTGCAATTTAAAAGATTACAAAATGGTCACTTAACAGGAAGTGTCCGTTCTACATGAGTGATTTTACTACACAACTGCTCTCAAGTTGTGGACTATATTTTAGCCCACGAGTACTAACAATATGTTAATTTAACATGCACGGTCAAAATCAACATGACCCATTCCCACTAGGTGGGGTTTGGAGCCTATAAGGACCTGATGTAGACAGCCTGACCTTGCACTATCAATTCAAGATGCTGCTACCAAGATTTGAATCTGTGACCTCCATGTCACATGGCAGCAATAAAAAACGTTGCTCTGATTTAACATGCAGAGTGATAAACAAGATAGTAGACCTAACCTCCAAAAACAGAGATGATATGTGCTGCCGATCTTTAAGGGCCAAGCATTGGGATTCAGTTGCACTCGAGGGAGAAGAAATTGCTTGAGCTACAATGGAGTCTAACAAATCCACTTGTTTGGATCCTTCATGAACCATTGCAAATTTAATCAATTCCTGTAAAAGTCGAGCTCAATTTTGTATGATGGTTTCCCCAGGTAAGAACTGATTTCTCTTAAGTAGCATTTAATTCCACGTAGCATCTGGCTATTCACAGAGCATCATGAAACCAATACATCTTTTTTCAGTACCAAAACACAAAAGAAGCAATTTTTATGCTACTGATATTCATTATGTTACACGTACTGTAAAACTTAACATTTACTACCAAGCAAAAACATGAAGGTGCAGAAGGTGCATCGATTTCAAACTGTCTGGGGGAGGGTGCGTTTTGAGGGATAGTGAATGGGTGGATTCCATACACATAAGATAAGTACCTGTAAAAGTTCAAAGCAGAGAGGATTGCGTTGAATTCCATCTATTAAAACATCTCTAGCAGTATCTGCACTGCCTGTGATCTACCAGCAATTTAATTTTAGAATTAGTAGACACTTATGATCTGCAACTCAATAAAAAATGATGAAACAGAAACGCAGCACAAAAAGAAACTGTAATCTAAAAATGCACACGAGAAAAGAAGTCAGCTGTTCTAACTAGGAGAGAGAACATAGAGGATATTGGCAGTTTTGTACACAGTAACTCCCAACTTTGGTTTCAGAAGGCCTGATACAATGTAAATTTTGTTCTAAAAGGCACCATCTTCCGCAGAGGATAATAGAAAAGTAATAGCCATAATGACATTAATAATACCACAGTCCTCTCCCTATCCTCTCAACCCCCCCCCCCCCCCAACCCTAAAAAAAACAGACAAAATCTTTGCGAGACAAGCATCAATAAGTACTGAATAAAGCATTTTCAGACAATAAACAGCCAATTCACAAGTTTCTGGTGCTACTGATCCCATTTTTAATTTATACCAGATATTTGAGACGGAAAGAATGAATAAAGAGGCTAGAATAGTTATGCAAATTCTGCATCTTCTCTGCCATATTTATTGCTCTGTCCAGTGTAGCAGAAGCTTCATCCAGTTTACCCTGCAATATTGCAAGGAAAATGCTTTATTTGTATGCTCAGTTTCCAAGGAAGGAAGCTCAGGGAATCCCTACCAGACGCCTTTGAATATTAGCCAGCTCTATAATATGGTTAGGCAAGTCCGACAATGATTCAATATTGCAGTAGCCCAAAGCAGCAGATGCAGCAGTTGGATCCCCTATATGCTCTTTAAACCTAGCATTGAAAATGTGGATTTCTGGCACATTCTGCATAATAAATGCAAGGGTTTCAAACAACTCATCATCACAGCACTCCAGACACTTATTGAGTGAAAAGCAAATTGAAGGATCTCTGCATATCACCTGTTACCACCAACAATATAACAAAGCAAGAGAAAGCCGTTGTTGCCAGCATAAAAACGGAGTCTTCTAAATTCCCTAATTTGAAAGGAAACTTTAAAAATACCCTATCCCAACTTCTATTCTGATTTCTTACTGAATCAAGCATAAAGGATGATGATAAAAGGTCTAAGAAAGAGCAATTCTCCATAGCACAGAAAATCTCACTACTGAGCCAATTTCAACACTGAACTAAAAGCATTCTGCTTCTTCACCACTCTCCAAACGTGATACACAGATGTTCAATGATAAAACCTTATCAAGGAAATGAATCTCACGTAAACTAAGCTAAATTGAACCAGTACGACTGAAAAGTACCAACCAATAAATAGCTGACCCACCTTCAAAAGCCAATGGTACCAGGTAGGAGCAAAAATTTGAGTCCAGCATAGCAGTGTAGCATTTAGGAATTGTAAGCATCAAAGACACATGGATCTGGGTTTTAAAAAGCGCTGAGCGCAAGGTTGAGCGTTTTGTATCACGAAGCGCTGAGCAGGACGAAAAGCGCGCGCTTTTTAGTGCTTTTCAGCGCTTTTGCCGAAGCGCCAAGCGCTCCAAAAAGCGCGCTTTTGGGTAAAAGTGGGGTTTTATGCTTTTGGACTGAAATGGGCTTCTATATTTTGTTTCCTTTTTTATAATTATATATTTTTGGGCTGAAATGGAGTAGCTTTTAGGGTTAACTAATTCAGGAATATTAACAAATCAGAGTTTAGAGATAGAGATTAGGTCTATGGGGATACTTTTGGTGGAGATGATGATTTTTTTATTACTAGAGTTTGGAGCCCCTTAAGTCATTTCATAATAATTTAAGAATCCTTCGATCTTAGTCGTTCAATTCTTCTTACAAACTTTAAAACTTTGAATTCTGTATTGTGTTGAAAGCTTTATTTGTCTTTTATGATTTTGTGATATTATTCTAAGTTCTATGTTGCTTCTTTAATGAAATAATCCTAATTCATGTTTTGCATGCGCTTTTATCCTAAAAGTAATTTTTACTGTTAGCGTTTCACTGCACTTTGCGCTCTTTAAAACCCAGGTTGCTAAAAACAACCCCCATCTCGACAAATGATTTTATCGCATATGACACTAAGAGGTGAATAGTTGCTGATAACAAACTAAAACAATGCTGTAATTAAGACCTAAAATAGATTAAATTTGTGAATCAAATCAGACGAAGATGCAAAATATGGCAGTTTTTACATGTAGCATGTCGTACACATCCTAGAAAACGTCTACTCAAGCACAGTTGCTTCAAATTTCTGAATACTTACAAGAAAGTTGCGATCAGGGGAGAGAGATGTATCGGTTATTGTCCACCGCAAGTTCCTAGCACGAATGTTCTTCTTAACTACGAATCCCCGTTCGACATCATACAACCTAATAAGACTCTCCTACAGAAAAGAACACATTACAACACAAATCAAACAAAAAGTTCAACATTTGGCATACACATGTGTATAATCATCATCATTGTCTACCTGAAATCCTGCAACAAGTATAGAACCATCCTCTGAAAACTGTGAAATATACGCACTACTAGTCATCCGATCCACAACCGACGGACCATTAACAGGCAGATACCGACTCATTAGATGACAACAATCCCCTGCTGAGAACCTCCCTCTCCCGGAATAATTCCCCTCCCTCCCTCCTAACATTTTCACCGGCGAAACAGAGAATGCGGCGCTACCAGGCAACTGCCTCCTAAAATGCCTATGCGGAGTCGACAGACTTCGAGTTTGTTGTACTATTTCATGATCAAGAATGGCAGATGCTTGATTTCCAGATGAACCTGCGCCGTCATCTTTACCGTATCCTCCATCGAAAGACCTCCTAGTCACAGGCATTTTCAACAAGAACACCCTATATCCCACCTCACTAGGTTAAAAACACCCCCAAAAAAATTCCTACATCACCTAATCCCTGGAAAAAAAAACACATGATTACTAACAAAACAAGTAATCTAGCAAAAACCCAGATGAGAACTATCAGTTTAATCAATAAATTTCCATAAAAATACAAACTTGATGAACATTACGCTGACTTCAGCGATGACGTAAGAAAATCTTCCATTTCTAAATCTTGATAGAATCCCAACGAGGTGAAATTCAAACGAGCTTTCTAGGCCCAGAGATAAGACCATACAGATAATCTGAAACACAGTATGTGTATAGAGTGAATTAATGGATTACCTAAAGATTGAAGGCGAAGAATTTGATGATTTTTTTCTCGTTCATATTTTTTGTAGCGTCTGTTGATCGATTATATATGCTCTCTCAGAGGTCAGAGCATCCACTAGGTGTAGTGTACATGTGTCCTTAAACGAACCATAAACGTCGTCGTTTCAATTGAAACCCCCCAATTTTGCTATTTGTAGCGGTGAGAAACTAATAGAATATTGACAAGTGTACATATGGTGGGAAGTTATTAGCCATTTTTGTTTTTTCATCTATTTTATCTTCTTTTTTTCTTATCAAATTTAACACTTATCAACATACTATTAGTCCATCACCCCTAAATAGAGAAATCCCCTCATACAAAATTTTCTGTCTATTTGGTTTGAATAAATTACTCATCCATTTGTTCCGTAGGATTGGCTAGGGTAATTCAGAAAGTTGTATCCATGATGCCATTTTTTGGCATTGACCTTGACTTTTCCGACGTTTGCCAATTTAAAAGGATAAAAATATCCCTTCCTAAATTTCATCTGTTTCGTTGCCACCACCTCTACCACCAGCCCACCACCATCTGATATCATGTTCTTCTCTTCAAATCTGGTGGCAAAGACTACTGAATTTTTTAGAATTTTTAAAAGAATTTTTTGTTGAATTAGTTAGTTCGTCTGTTTTAATTTAGAAAAATGTGTATTTATACCTCTCAGTTCCTTATTTTGTGCACATATACCCTTCAGTTTTTTTAAAGTGCATTTGTACCCTTGGTGACATCTGAAAAATTGGTCTATTTTGGTCATTTTCGGATTCAAAGGGAACGACTATTTTGCCCCTACTGAAAAAACCAAAAATTAGAAACCAATTTCGGATTTTGCCCCATATATTGAATTCATTTGAGTAATCCAACACATATGAGGGAAATTCGCTGGAATTAGGTTGGAAACAGGAACTTAATCTCGCTCGGTCAAGTCACATATGAAGAGCTTTGAATCCTAGTCCAGATCGCACTGTTTTTTAACTCAAAATTTTGACAAGACATTTTTATATTGATTTTGATGAAGGGTGGGCCTCACTTCAGTCGAGGGTAAAATGGTCCTTAACTTTTCAAAAATGAAGTGATGGTTATTTTGGTAATTTCAATATTGGCCAACATTGAAAAATAATATGTCAACGTCGGAGGAGAGGTATGAGTTTTTAAGTCACAGCTAATTTAGGGGTATATTTGCACTTTTGAAAATTTGGGGGCATATGTGCACTAACTAAAAAACTGAGGGATATAAGTGCATTTTACCCTTTAATTTAAAATAAATAGGTTTGGTATTACTTGGATCCTAGTTGTTGTGGTAATAATAATCCAAAGAGAAATACTCATATGAGACCGTCTCACCATAACTTATGGTGAGATAATGTACAAACTAAAATTTTACAAATTACAAAAAGTATCTCATGTCATTCCCATATTTAAATAATTCTACTTAAACCCCCCGTCTCATCATAAAATTAGGTGAGACCGTCTCACCCAAGTCTTAAAACCTGTCTTTGCTTCCATATAGGCTGTCGACAAACCACGCCTCTTGAAAGACGGTTTTTCCATAAGTCATGAAAAGATCAAGATTTAAACTGCAAATTTTAAGAAATCAAAATAAAATTTTCGCGTTGCATTAATTGGGTCATAAACTTATCACTATTACATGTTGCATGATAATTTTTTAATATTGCAACTAAAACATTTTATATTTCTAAAATTTCAATTCAACCCTGTCTTTCCATAGTCATACTATGGAAAGACGATTTTTTTCCAAAACTTTGACTATTTTAAATTGGGATCCATCAATTGATTCAATTGTCAATGCGAATTGTCACACGTGATATTTTCATGCAACACGTGTTTCAAGAATCATCAGCACATTACATGTGATTATGTGTTTATTTAATCTTAAAACTTGTGATTGATGAGTAGTACAACTTATAACACGACATTTTCCTAAGTAACGAAACAACCATAACACTGTTTAACTTGGTCAATGTATTTCTTAGCTTATACATCGAAAGCATCATTTTGTAACAATGACATAAGTTATCTAACACACGATCTAAACACTTGAA
This sequence comes from Rubia peregrina, assembly GCA_032355705.1. Taxonomy (NCBI): domain Eukaryota; kingdom Viridiplantae; phylum Streptophyta; class Magnoliopsida; order Gentianales; family Rubiaceae; genus Rubia; species Rubia peregrina. The sequence continues at coordinate 1,698,699 of JAULKK010000001.1, read as the reverse complement.
AGATTGATCTGCAATAGCTCGTGTGATTTTTTATATTTTCGCTTTATCTAGATTGAACTGGACAAAAATTAAGTAAACTGAAAACAGTAATATTACAGAGAAAATCTACAGACTAAAACAGTAGTAGTGATGAGCAAGAACAAGCATTAATTAGGCCAACCTGGGACCAAAGAATGCACAGCTGACACAATGTGCAACAGACAATCAAAACCAAACCAAACCAAACCAAACCAAACAGATCCTACGTAATTTACTCGAAAGTAGAGTTTACAGTTCGTATGATATATGCAGATCTTACCACAGCTCGTACATGAAGAGGCAATTATCGCGAAACCCTTCCATAAGCAACACCGTTCTTCCTACAACTAGGGTCAGAATTCACAGACTGGTATGCAGGACCAAAACTATGTATCGACGATGTAAAGCTTATTCCTATCCTCCTATCTGCCATAGTCTACGTACAAATCAGTTACAAATATAACCCTCAATCATTGTACAGGCAGGCGGACTACCCTAGGTTTTCTCGAGCAAGCATTTTCGGATAGTAGTAGCAACTTCACTGACCTTGTCGGGGTGAAGAAGGACAGCACATAGCCCAAAACACACTGTTACTGTTGTTGCTGCAAAAACAAGAGTCCGGGAAGAGAAAAGTCTTCGGGCTAACCTAGGAGTGCAAGATTTTGTAGGTCGGTCTCCATAGTTAACGCTCATAACCACCTCCCCGGATAGAAGAGGGACGGTTGTACATCTCTCCAAGGAAGCTGAACCCTTCCCAGCTAACTTGGGTTCACTTCTTTTCTCCATATCCTACAAGTTCAAAACCATCATTTTGTTCAGTGCACTGAAAAAGGAGTATCTAACATTGACATAACACGTATTAATTTGAAAAGGGACAGGGAAAACGGGCCCCGTTAAATGGACATTATATAAGATATTAAATCATTTACAGGACTAAGATATTAATGCAGAGCTCATTTGAAGATATAAACATGAAGCAGCTATATAAAAACCAAAATCTTTAACTAATATTAACAGGCAGATAATGTATTTGCCATCAATCTTCTACAGCTATCATTTTAACTTCTAAATTCCAAGTAAAAAAGACAGTCACCTGGTGATCAGAGGGTGCAACTGTTGGTATTCTCGGGGAGTCTCGACCAATATTTTTCCCAGGCTCGGGTTTTCTTGAATAATGTACTGAAAGCCATTTCCCTCGTAATCTTTGGTCGAGTAGCGCTCTTGCTTTATCAAGATTCGTGCAGAAGGTTTCCATATCAGCATTTGCAATATCAGAAGCAGCAAAATTGTCATCCATCATAGTGTTTGCATAATGAACCACTTTGTCCAATATCGTTGTCGACTCGTTTTCCATTAGGAAATTGAGTACATTATTAAGTCTTTGAATCTGACTGGATGTATAAAATTGCATATTTTCCAGGAGTGGCTTTCTCAGTGACCATGCTACATCCATTAGGAACTCTGAAAAACTTGTTTGGTTCAAGACAGAAACTTCGCATGATGAACTAGTAGTTGATGGCTGTGATCCTTTACCACACATACAAGCATCAAATCTTTGCTGTATTATTTTCATTTCAGCACAAATTTCTTTATCCCCGATGAGAATGGGAATGAAATTGGAGATACCTGACTCATTCTCAACCTACAAAAGAGTAAGGTTTATAAGATCTAAATACCATTATTGAGAATACATTTTTCCTTATGCCGAATCATAAATCCAAATACATCATTTTGATTCATTTATTTTTTACGAACACTGATTACTGGGTATTACCTAAATTGCCAAGACAAGAAAGATGTTAGGACATCGTACCTCAAAAAATGCAGGGCCAAAGTGATCTGATTCTGTTTTAGGGACGGATACCTTCAACAATTGATGATTCATCCAACTAGAATCCCCTTCAATATTACCACTCATTGGTGATGCATAAATATTATGTGATAGATATTTTCCACCAAAAGATATCAGAAACCTGCCATGGACATAATGTTTAGATTTTGAAACTAAAAAGCCCAACTACTAGCATCATCAAAACAGCTTTTGTGTAACAGAAAATATCCCCACGCATTAAGTGTTGCAATTATTTATTGCGAGAGTGTAAAAATATTTCTATCAACCCAATTGATGGCCTTAGAATATAGACTTGATCTAAGAGATCCAAAAATGAAAGCACGAGGAAAATGGAACCAAAATCTCTAAATAGATAAGTTTTTACTTTTGACTCATGGAGTGAAGCATTACCTAAGTTTGGATTGAAGGAGGTTACTTCCACATGCAACAAACTCCATTGGTTTTCCAGCCTCGACAAATGCAGGAGTAACATAATGAAGCTTTGGGACTCGCTCGTTCACCTTGAGTTTGAACGCAGAATTTCCACCTGATATCCATGACAAATGGAATGTAAGTTTTCATCAAAGACCAGTTTGTGACAATGGAACCATGAAGCTCTTAGAACCTAAGTGTACAGATGTGGGTATTAGATTTCCTTACTTTGCTGGAAGGTCAGACTAAATTTTAAAAGTTATAACCAAAACTGATATGACTTGTGTACAAAGGGCACAGATTATAAAGTATAAAATGTTGATACTTCTATGATTAGTAGCTGACTAACCAACTCACCTTTCATTACTTTAAAAATCATGTTCTCAAGATAAACGAAAAACGTGTCTCGTCCTTGTAGCATGCTTCCTGGAGAGTCAACCAAGTTACGCAAGTAAATAGCCGGATCTTCAGACAACTGTTAGATGCAATTACATGCAGAAGTTAGAGGAGTTGAAGACAGAAATGGGTGTACAAACAAAATTTACACAAAAATATAGATTACAGTTTATTTCCAATTGTTTATAAATGTTTCCCTTGCATTTTCATCCGCTTCAACAATTCTTAGTTTTCAATGTGCGTACTGGGACATTTACTGGTTATCTTATGCTCATGTACAAAACCACCTGCGTTGTGGTGGTCTCATTTTTATCTACAGGGAGTACAACGATAACGAGAGAGAAAATCTAAATTACCTTACACCACATGGGCTTTGGCATGGCTATAAACACAGTAAATATTGTACAGCCAGGTCTGATGTACCCCTCTAACTCAACAGGCATACTGGCCAGCCATTGAAATATCTGCCATAAAATTCAGCATTCAGTCAGCCAATTGCAGTATCAGACGTGGAAACATATATCATCCTGTCACATATATACTAAACTGTAATAGTAATCCATAAATACTTGGTGCCGTAGCCGCCGGGGAAATTCTGCAGGATTCCAGTCATAAAGCTTGAAAGAGATGCGACCAGTGGGGCACTGCACCAAGAACAGAATCAGACAAATGCTCCCAAGAAAGCTTCCATGTAAAATCCAAAGCAATAGAGATGATATAAACCAACCATGGAAGAGAAAGTAGTCTTGTTGTCACAATACGATGGGGATAGACTGGAATTGCGATTTTCATTTTCTCTGTTCGTTTGGGTCTCACTTGAAGTGGCCAAAGTTACAGGGCCATTATTCTGAATATCTTGTGAACCATGATCAGAAGTCGGGTTTGATAGCTGCCCTTCAGGTTTCAATAATGTCTCCTTTTCCATATTTTCATTGCTGAAGCTTGTGTTCTCTGTACCATGCAAGATACAACATAAACAAACTCCACCACGCAATAAAATGCATGCGTGGAAAGAAACCAAGGTGCAGAACAAGAAAATAAATAAATAAAAAAAGGCTTTTTCCTAATTTTCATTGTTATGGGGAAACAATTACATGAAAATGGGAGAGGCGTGGATGGGACTTTAAACATCAAACTAATAATAATACCTTTTCCTACATCATCATCACCGCTGACATCCTCAGACAATGTGATTGGTTTATGTTCCTTCTCAACGTGAGGCTTTCTTCTTCGTCTCGTATTGTGGCGCTCTAATTTCCTACGGCAACTTCGCTTGCCCTCATCAAAATCCGATACTACGTGAAACCTTCCAAGATAATTTCCATGTAAGCAAACAGTTAACTCAAATGCAAGAAAAAACAAACACATCATATACGTCCGTATCCAAAAGGATTGAGTTCAGACAGTCTCCAAGATCGAAATAAGACTGATCAACAACAAAAAAAGCGAACTTGGGCGCTTACTTGCCGCACTGCTGACAGTATCTCTTGCTCTCGCCATCGAGCTCCACAGCGCTCGCCGTCGCGCAGCGGAGGCAAACGCGGTGCCTCTTATGATACCCTTTGAGCTCACTGATATCCACCTCGCACCCGGGAACCTGGCACCTCGCGGCGGACCCCGCCGCCGTCCGGGCCCGCTTCTTCCCGGGCTCGCGAAGCGCCATCTCCTCCTCCTGCTCCAGCTGCGCGTCCAGCTCGGGGCAGGCGCACGGCACCCGACCCGCGAGGAAATTGGGGCAGACCAGCATCGGGTCACGCTTCCTGACCCGCCCCGGATCCTCCTCGGAGCCCGTAGTCGTCTCCGGCGGCGGAGGAAGCTCCTCTCCGGCGCCGGCGAAGGGGTCGACCAGGTCGAATTCGAGAAAATCCGACCAATCGAACAGCGAGGAGGCGATGGTGTGGTCTCCGAGAAAGGTGGAGGCGGTGGGATCCATGGACGAAGGCGGCGGCGGGGAAATGGCGGGGGATATGGGATTGTCCATCAGGTGTTCGATGAAATGGGTGAGAGAGGAAGGAGTAATCTTTAAGGCTAAGATCAAAGGCTTAGGTGAAAATGGGGTGGTTGACGGTGGTTTGAGTTGGTAAGGATGTTCAGCTGTTTTAGTCAACCGGTTGGAGAGGGGTGGTTAAGGTTGCCTTAGGTGGCGAGTGGCGACACTATGATGTTATGTTGGCATTTTTGAGGTATAAGTTCGGTTTAATTGGTTTTTGGTTTATTTGATTTGGATTATTTGATTTTATCTCTAGCTCAAAATTGAAACCGACTCAAATAACTTGAATTGTTCGAACCGATTTTGGAATTTGGTTTCGCTTTAACCCGAATTCAATTCTAATAAACTGAATTGATTGTAATTTTTTTTAGAGTTAAGTGCTAAAATGATCCTGACTTTAGGCCGAAAGTGCCAATATAACCCTGCAATCTCAGAAAGTGCCAAAATAACCCT
>JAULKK010000001.1:1552664-1566168 GCA_032355705.1 Rubia peregrina | reverse complement strand
ATCACTCCTAAATGTTGCATAATAAAATTTTAATATTGCAACTAAAACCTTTTACCTTTCTATAATTTCAATTCAACTCCGTCTTTCCATATGCATATGGAAAAACGATGTTTCCGAAGACTTTGCCTATTTCTAGACGGGAGGTAGTAAAAATAGTAAAATAACAGGTGTCAGAATGTAGAGGATAAAGCTGAGTCAGGTGCTTCTGAATTCGGTGCCGGATCTCTGACCTTTCGAATTTGACCCAGTTCCACGTCAATTGTGGCTGTGCTTTTTGTTCATATAAGGTGAATGTGGATAAGGTTGTTGTCCATGGGCCCAGATTCTATTGTTGTTGCTTGCAAACTCAATGGTGCATATGAGTAGCAAATTAGTAACGTGTGGTTACGTGTGATACTCATCTAGTTCGAGTCGAGTTGAGTCGAGTCGAGTTTGAACGATTTAAGTAAGACTTAATTACTGTTTATAAAGACGTATTGAGTTGAATTAAAATGAGAAATAGATTGGATCTGAATCGAAGTTGATACATTTATCTTTCATGTTATAAATAATAATGCTATAAATTGGGTTGACATGGTGGTAGTTTTGTGGTGGTGGGTGAGCTAGTGGTGGGCTGGTCGCGAGCATTCGATAATGGGGGTTGATTGCTCGTGAAGCTGATGAGTAGGGTTCTCTCAGTGTAGAGATGGGGTTCTTTCACAATAGGGCTGGGATGAGATTCTCGCGAGCAAGGTGGGATGGTGCCTCTCGCAATCTGGGCTTCTCTTGTGGGTTGGGGGGCCAAAGTAGGGCAAAGGTAGTGGCAAAATTGAGGTAGTACCGGCACAGATATGATAATGGAGTTGGGGTGGTGCCGATGCAAGAATTAGTGTTGTCTCGTGAGTGGTACCATGGGTAGGGGAAGCGAGGTTGTGCAAGGGTGGTGCCGCCGCCCTAGCGCGAGAACTAGTGACGGGACTGGGGTGGGGGAAAGTGGCGGTGATTGTTAGACTAGAGGAGTTAAATTAGGTAAGGTGTTAGACTAGAGGAGTTGATTTAGGCAAGATATTTGGTGACTCTTGTATCTATTTATCTCCATGCTTATCACTAATATCAATATCACGATTTATCCCTTTACATAGTACCAGTATGTTAGTATCACACATCGATGGTTGACAGAGTTATGACTCAATATATAAGACCATGAGCCACTCTCACATAGTACCAATTGGTTTTATGATAAGAGTCCATGATTCTAATATGGAAGTACATATTCGATTTAATGAGCATACCTGATAGAGACTTTCCCCATATATTTGATAGATTATCCTGGATATGGTCTGCTCATTCAATTTCATTTGCTAGATATAAAGTTTGGTTTATCCTCGCCATTACAACATGTTGTCCTTCAGATATCAAAAAATAATTTGTCTTTCATGGTTCAGGTCACTCTTACCAATTCATGATTAGGGAGATTAATGTGCTCACCTAACACATCCTCTCTTTAAACCCTATTGTAAAATCCAATGATTTGGAAGAATTGATCCAAAAAGGGCTGAGAATGTCACTTATTGACAAACCTGGTAGAACTCTCACATTAGTCACATGGACTGCACCATCCATAGGTATTAAGGTCAACTCGGATGCTTCTTACAAGAAAAAATTGCAGCACAAGATTAGATTTCATTTTCAGGGATTCAAAAGGAAGATGTATTCGACTAGGAAGTGAATACATGGATACAGAATACCCCTAATAGCAGAGCTAGGGGCTGCAATCATGTCTATCAAGGTAGGTATTCAAAACAACCTACTGACACTAATTTTTGAAGTTGATTCACTGCAGGTACAAATAATCTTGAGACAAAGTGCAAAACCACCATGGAGCTGCAAAATGTCAGTTTGGGAAGTTACATCTCTTATAAACCGGAATCAGATAGCAATCCAACACATTCCAAGAGAAGAAAATAGAGTTGCTCATTGTTTAGCAGCTTTAACTGGAAATAAGAAACAAGAAGAACTACCAAGGGTGGCTTCAGTCCATCATGCAATAACAAGTGATCGCCTCAAGCTACCAAATTTGAGGACAGTAATGGAAGGGTGAATGTAGATGCGATTCGTTCGACAACTGACCAAAATTCTACATTTACAGTTAAATATCGGAAGAGCTTCATGTACACCTGGCTTGGAAAACTAATAAGAGAATGGGTGATGTTAGTTTTACTAAGAATCGTGTACATTAACGCTCTTCGATTGGGCTAATCTTCTTATGATACATTAGATTCGTTGCAGTTCTATGCTTTAAGGATTTTAGATGTTTTGGGTGTTCAAGAACACTTCTTGAACTTTTGTGTATTTAATTGATTTTAAAGGGTTCAGGTGACCAATAAATACCCCCGCGAAGGTGGTTTTAGCAAAAAAAATTTTTACTCTAACTGATTTTTTATGTCCGACAATATCTCCAGCAGTGTCTCCCGCGACATGTGAATACGTGCCAAGCTACTCCTGCAATTTTTTAAAATATTTTTTCTCCATTTTCCCTTGTCTAGTATGACTTATTTTGGAGGTATCGCAGAGTTCAGGCACCATGGCTCCAAGTGTATTTTAGATTCTGGCGCCATAAAACACATGACATCATCCCCACTGTTGTCGATCATGTGACACCTTATGATGGTACTGCCCGTGTCTATGTTGGTAATGGTTCTCAACTCCCTATTACTCATATTGGTGATTCTCGGATTTCTAAATCTCTGTCTTTTTATGATGTGCTTATTGTATCTGATATCACTAAAAAATTACTTTCGATTAGCAAATTAACTTGTGATTTAAACTCTGTTGTCTCCTTTGATGATCGTTCATTTATTATTTGGCATAAAGTCACAGTCATAGTGAAAATGATCTTTATATTTTAGACTATGTTGCATCTGCTTTATTGTCTACTGTGAAATAAAATAAGCCGTGTGCGTCTTTTGAAACTTGGCATGCTAGACTTGGTCATGTTCCACATTCCATTATTTATGGTTTGCGTGCTTCTAGATCCTTATTTGTCTCATTTGTTTTGCCCAAACCTACCCTTTGTGTTGCATCTGAAAAGGCTAAAGGGAAGCATTTATCATTTCATTCAAATGATAAACGTGTTGCAAGGGTACTTGATCTAGTTCATTGTGATTTATGGGGTCTCTCTCCTATTTTATCTGTTGATGGTTTGTCCTACTATGTTATTTTCCTTAATGATCATTCCCGAATCTCATGGTTTTACCCACTGCATCACAAATATGATTTTTGGGATGTTTATATGTAATTTGAGGCTTTTGTGGAGAGCCGGTTCTCTTCCACCATTAAGGTGTTTCGGAGTAATGGGGGGACTGAGTTCGTTAATGGTTGATTATGCTCTCACTTTCAGACAAAGGGCATTCACCATTAGGTTTCTTACTCGTATACTTCTGAGCAGAATGGTCGGGTTGAGCCCAAGCACCGCCACATCGTTGGGATGACAGTATCTATGTTATACCACTCTCATGTCCCTCTCTTTCATTGGTCTCACGCCTTTGTTGCAGCCACTTATAAAATAAATCGGCTGCTCACTCATGTTCTTGGCGGACGATCACCATATGAAGTTATTAATGGTCGGGTTCCCATATAGGCATATACACAAACTTCCATGTATTTGGTTGTCATGTGTACCCTTATCCTCATCCATATTCAACTCAAAAACTAGCTTCTCGCAGTTTGCCTGGTATCTTTCTTGGATAAAACTCTCAGTACAAGGGATATCGATGTTTGGATCCCGCGTCTGGAAAGATATATGTCACCAGATATGCTCTGTTTGACGACACTTCCTTCCCTTATGCCGATGGTTCTATTTCGGTATCTCCGTTCTCTCTGGATGCCTCTACTTTTTTTTATCCTACTGATGTATCAGCTGATATTCTTACTTTTTCCACGGTGGCATCTCCTTCTGCTCGACTTGTCACTTTGGTTGCCACCCCTCTGGGATCATCGATGCTATCATGCTCACTATTTACGACACCCTGTACTATCTGTTCTAATATAATGAAAGAATAATTTTCCATGAATGATTTTTATTGAGATTTCATGGTCTTACTGCTGCTTTACTAGTTGAGCCTACAGATTATCGCGCTGCTCTTCAGGATCCATCTTGGGTTTCTGCTATGAATGACGAGATAGAAGTTGTTCGTGGACAGCGTGCCTGCGATTTGGTGCCACGCCCATCAGATGTCAATATTGTTGGCTCCAAATGTGTTTATTGACTGAAGTATCGTCCAGATGACACTGTTAAGCGTCATAAGGCTAGGCTTGTCGCATGAGTTTTTTTTGGGCAGATTCCAGGATTTGAATTGGTTACACTTTCAATCTGTGGTCAAAGCATCCACGACTCATAGTGTTCTAGATATTGCTACGATGTGCTCCTGGCCGCTTTATCAGGTGGATGTCAAGAACGCTTTCATCAAAGGCATCCTCGATACTCCAATCTATATGGACCAGCCCGTTATTTACAAGGACCCACTTCATCCAAATTATGTATGTTTGCACAGTGGATCTGAAAAGAAATGTATCCTGCTCCGCCTATCTCGCCATCGACCAGCTCACCCAATTTTCCGTTCGGTTCACCCCATTTACCGACCAGACCATCCGATTTACCGGCTCACCCGATATGCCATCCGGCTCACCCAGTTTTTTAGCAACTAAACCGAAAGAGGAACTTGATCTTAACCCTATAATTTCAAACCACACAAAAATGAAATAACATAATCTGTAATATTCTACTTATTGACCACCTATTCAAATAAGAGGGTTATAATTTCTAATCTCTTAGTGCAAGCATACCTTTCTCTCTACTTGCACGCTCAACCTATCTCATTCCTTATAATTTTTCTCTCAGAACAAGCATACCTTTCTCTCTACTCTCACTCTCAAGTTTTCTTTATCACGTTGACTTATTGAAGTTTGCTTATCTCCTCCACACGGTATTCTTGTTCCACTGATTTCTTGTTTGCAGTTTCTCATAGAGGCGGTTTTCTTCTTCTTAGGGTATTGAATTTATGATCTGAAGATTTTTTTTGTTAGGAAACATGTTCAAGTACATTTGGGATAGTCTCTACTACAATATAGGTTTGCCTCTCCTCACACAAAATGAGTATTCATGTAGTTTTACAACAGTTTCACGTCAGGTAGAGTATAATATTAAAATCTCTCATGCTGAACTTAATTCCCCGATTCCATCATCTCTTACCATTGTCGCTGATAAAGAGTTTGAGAAATATATCAGGACATGGGTAGCACCGAAAAAGAGAAAATGGTGGTCACGTCATTTGTTAATGGAAATATTAAATGAAGCCATCGACAATCCAGAAGGAAAGCCTAGGCCTATCCCACCATTGACTATTTAAATGGTCTGGTGGAGTGTCTTAGACATATCATCTTGTGCTTTTACAAGGAAATACTCCTCAAGTAAAGAATATTTGTGATTACCATAAAAACTAGTTAAAATGAGGTGCGAACATACAAATGCTTATTTGGATCAACAACGTCATCAAGAGCGTGGACAACAATAAGACTCAACATCATGAAGGTCAGAATCAAGTCGTGGACAACAAGAAGACTCAACATTGGGAAGGCCAGAATCGAGTCAAGATTTTGAACAAAGATTGAGGAGGGCAAGCAGATCGATTCATATGCTTAGGAGTTGGCAATGGGATTGAGGCAGCAATTGAAAATGAAGGAAATGCAGAGAGGTTCGCCGTGGCCTATTAATGAAACCAGTTAATTTCTCATAAATCTTGCAGGCTCGCATAGACCTAGATCATATCTATGGTTGTAGGGCAGTGTTGTAGTTAGATATGAGAGATTAGAAATTTAAAAACTCTAATTAGAACATGTGGTATTGAGTGAAATATTACAGAGTATGTTATTTTAGTTTTGTGTGGTTTGAAATTCTAAGGTTTAGATCAAGTTCCTCCTTTAGTCCAGTTTCTAAAAATTTATCACGCCTGCACTATTGTTTTGCCCCTCCTCACACAAAATGAGGATTCATGTAGTTTTGTAGCAGTTTCACGTCAGGTAGAGTATAATATCAGAATTTCTCAAGCTGAACTTGATGTCCCGATTCCATCATCTTTTCCCATTGTCGTTGATCAGGAGTTTGAGATGTATATCAAGACATGGGTAGCACTGGAAAATAGAATATGGTGGCCAAGTCATTTGTTAATGGAAATATTAAATGAAGCCATCGACAATCAATAAGGAAAGCCTAGGTATGGCCTACCATTGACTACTTCAATAACACAATGGTTAGCCGAGGTACACACAATATCATTGATGAGTAAGGAGTGGATTAAAGATTTACTTATTCGAAGAATGTCATTGATGATGTTATTATTATGAAACTTGATTATCCCGGTTTAGCTAATACTCCTTAACTTGGTCATTCCCCATCTACAATGAAATTGAGAAGAAATCCTTATAGTCGTGCAATGGTAATTTTCAGTTTATATGAAGCTGATGAAAATAACGAGTATGGAATTGAAAAGGGTACTTACTGGTTGTACCAAAATTCTTTCACCTCATTTGTGGAGAATGGGGATGGTTTTCTAGGAAATGAAATAAACATTCTCGATCCAAGATTGGTACTCAAAATAGCCTATGGAGTGTCTTTTCCAGATCCTCCTGTGTTTTTGCGAGGAAATACTCCTTAAGTAAGGAATATTCTTGATTACCATAAAAAACTAGTTAAAATGCAGCGTGAACATACAAAGGTTTAGTTGGATCAACAACGTTATCAACAGTGTGGATAACAAGAAGGCTCAACATCGGGAAGGTCAGAATCAAGTTGTAGACAACAAAAAAGGCTCAACATTGGGAAGGCCAAAATTGACTCAAGATTTTTGAGCGAAGATTGAGGAGGGCATGTTGATTAGTTCATATGCTTAGGAGGTTGCAATGTGATTGAGGTAGCAGTTGTAAATGAAGGGCATGGAGAAAGGTTCACCATGGCCTATTGATGTAACTAGTCAGTTTCTCATAAATCATGCAGGCTCACATAGACCTAGATCATATCTATGGTTGTAGGGTAGTGTTGTAGTTAGATATGAGAGATTATAAATTAAAACACTCTTATTAGAATAAGTGGTAGTGAGAAGAATATTATAGAGTATGTTATTTCAGTTTTGTGTGGTTTGAAATTCTAGGGCTCAGATCAAGTTCCTCCTTCAGCCTAGTTTCTAAAAAATTATCACACAAAATCTAGGTTTAAAAGGATTTTGGTGTCTTGAATGCACTACTGTTTTGCCTTCCCTACAGCAAAATGAGGATTCATGTATTTTGCAGCAATTTCATGTCAGGAAGAGTGTAATATCATAATCTCTCACGCTGAACTTGATGTCCCGATTCTATCATCTTTTCCCATTATCACCGATTAGAAGTTTGAGAAATATATCTGAACATAGGTAGCACCGGAAAAGAGAAGATGGTGGTCACGTCATTTGTTAATGGTAATATTAAGTGACGCAGTTGACAATCCAGAAGGAAAGCCTAGGTATGGCCTACCTTTTACTATTTCAATAACCCACTGGTTAGCCGAGGTACATGCAATATTGAAAGATCAGTTGAGTAATGAGAGGATCAAAGACTTACTTCGTCAAAGAATGTTGTTGTTGATGTTATTATTATGACACTTGATTACCCCCGTTTAGAAAATACTTTTTACCTTGGTCATTCCCCGTCTACAATGAAATTGAGAAGAAAGTATTGTAGTCATGCAGTGGTAATTTTTGGCTTATATGAAGCTGGTGAAGATAATGAGTATGGAATTGAAAAAGGTACTTACTGGTTGTACCAAAATTCTTTCCCCTCATTTGTGGAGAATGTGGAAGGTTTGCTAGGAAATGGAATAAATATTCTCAATCCAAGATTGGTACTCAAAATATCCTATGGAGTGTCTTATCCAGATCCTCCAGTGCTTTTGCGAGAAAATGCTCCTCAAGTAAAGAAAATTTGTTATTACCATAAAAACTAGTTAAAATGCAGTGCGAACATACAAAAGCTTATTTGGATCAATAGCGTCATCAACATCGTGGATAACAAAAAGATTTAACATCGGGAAGATCATAATCAAGTTGTGGACAACAAGAAGGCTCAACACTAGGAAGGCCAAAATCGAGTCAAGATTTTGAACGAAGATTGAGGAGGGCAAGCTGATCGGTTCATATGCTTAGGAGTTGGCAATGGGATTGAGGCAGTGATTGGAAATGAATGACATGGAAATTAGTTCGACATGGCCTATTGATGAAACCAGGGAATTTCTCAGAAATCCTGCAGGCTCGCATAGACCTATGTCCAATCTATGGTTGTAGGGCATTGTTGTAGTTAGATATGATATATTAGAAATTAAAACACTCTTATATGAATGTGTGTTTATTAATGATACAAGGGTACACTATATAGACAGTCAGAGACAGAATCACAAAAGGAAAATGATTATATCTATGGTACAACTATATCACAAAATATCTCTACAAAAATAAATTTACTATTATACCCATAATACTCATTCTCATAAATCATAACCCTAATTGCTTCTTCTTTATTGGATAAACCCTTGTCACCGATTTATTCTTCTTTTTAGTTTGCCGATTTCTTCTTCTTCTGGCCGATCATCGTTGGGGCTGAGACTGGGTTTAGGGGGTGTCAGGGTTGGGGATTGGTGGCGCGGGGTTATGAGGCATTGGGGCTGGTTTAGGTAGCGTCGGGGTTGGGTTTGGGAGGCGTTGAGACTGGGGTTGGGTGGCGCGGTGGTGTTGAGCATTGGCGAGCTGATGTTACACGGTGGCAGAGCGGTGTCGTGGTGGTGTTGTGGTGGTGTTAGGGGTTAGGGTGGTAGTGGTTGGTTTGTGGAGGTGGATTGTGATTCAGTAGAGGCAATGTGGTGGTTGACGGTGACGTGGGGGAGATTGCGGTCCTGCGGAGCAGCGATAGTGCCTATAGGGATAAAATAGTCTTTAGAATTTAAGATTTCAGTTGAGGGGCATTTTGGTCATTTTGGGTTGGGTGAATGGTCGGGAACTCTTAGTCAATGCTGAAATGTCCATCATAAGATGCTATTAACACTTTCATCAATTAGTTAAGGTTATTTTTTAGTTTAAATTATTTAAGAGTTATATTGACACTTACTCAAATATAAGGATATATTTGTGTGTATATCCTTTAAAAAATAATCAATTCCAGTCTAATCAGTTCCGATTCGATTTGGACCGATATTGAACTGATTTGGCTATGTTTGGCAGAGCTTTTAAGCTGATGTGCTTAAAAGCAAAGCATTTTTTATTGTTTGGTAAAGTGCTAAAAATCAGTTTATTTTGAAAGCAGAAGCTATTTTTGGAGAAAAAGCAGAAGCCGGTCTCCCTCTTCTTTCAAAATAAGTCAGTTTTACTTATAAACACAGCTTTGCCAAACAGAGCATTTAACACCTCTACAAATAACTACCTTCTGAAAAATTATCTTGGAAATACTTGAAACACAGTCCATTACCATGATTCTTACTATTTTGCCAACAATTTATTGCAATGTCACTCCTTTAAATAGCATCAATTTGCTACCACATTACAAAATGAAGATCTTTTCTCAACCTGTTTAACAAATAAGTGAAAAAAGGTATATGGAATTGACAATGTAGTTTCAAGAAGAAAAAAAGACAAAAGTATGAAAAGAAGAAACTAATCCCTATAATACATCCCCTCTCTCTTTTTTGTACTACAAAACCAACAAACTTCAGCTCTTGCCATTCTTGGAATGCTTCATCTTCCTCTTCACAGATCCAACTCCTGCCGGATCTACCAGCGGCCCAGACCACGTCTGCATCGGCTCCTTCGCGTACGAGAAGTTCATCGAACTGAAGGGCACATTCGTAGGATAAAACGCTGGATCCATGTATTGGGATGATCCCAGCGTGTAACCAAGTGTCCCATCCTGGTGTGGGGGCGGGAACTTCTCGCTCTTGCTCTTCGCATTAGCATGTGAAATCAGGCGTCGCCTCTGTAACACAAACACGACACGAAAAATGTAGAAAATAAGGTTGGATATGGTGAAAATGTGAAGATTAAGGATGTTTTGCAGAAAATAAGTTTGGATATCGTGAAAATGTGAAGATTAAGGATGTTTTGCAGAAAATAAGTTCGGATATGGTGAAAATGTGAAGATTAAGGATGTTTGCTTTAAAGGATTCTTACATCCATGTTGGATTGAAGCTCAGCATTGGCTTCTGGAGCTGGCATTGCCCTTGCTGATCGATCTCGTGATTGCGCTTTTCTTGGAACATCCATGTTTGATCTCCCTGAAGCTCTAACTCTGCAATAACAGCAAAAGAAAAGAACATTTCTGAAATTGTTCAAGAGCGAAAAAGTGTGTATTTTACGTAGAATCCCAACCTTCTAGCTTCTTCATCACGCTTTTTCGCATCCATCTCCTTGCTCGGGGGATATTTCGGGAGGTTGAAAGGTTCGCATGCATAAGGCCTCGACGAGAAGAACTGGAACAGAAAAAATGTGAATTGACAGATTTGCAAAATGATCAGAATACCGATTCTGGCGATTCACATTCATAGATGATGAAATCTCACCTGACTATTCAGTGCAGCTGTCGCGGTTAGTCGCTCGGCTGGATCAATCGCAAGAAGTGTCTCGATCAATGGCAAGGACGAGGGAGGGAAGTCCTTGAATGTTTCAGTTATGCATCTCTTGTACGAATGCTGGGGTTTGAACATGGTCGCGTGTGGAAGTCTCGACCTTTTCCAGTATTCTTCCGATGGTGATCCACACAATTTAAATATCTTGTGCAGCTGTTCCACCTATATATGTAACAATGCCGATGAAAAGCAACTTTGAATTATGTCTCGAGATTACCCAAGAAATTAGTTTCGAGTCAAAAGATAAAATGTTCTTGTTCATTGTCTAAAATCATAACCCTAAGGTGGCAAGCATACGTGATGTTAGCCCAGAAAAGGGTGATTATATCGATGCATCTCAAGCAAACTCATATAATCAGAAAAGTTATCTTCATATGAAGTTCAAATTTTGAAGACTTGGGCACATTCTCAACCCGTGATCTTTTCTTTTTAAAATTTCTACAAGGCATTCATGGATCAAAGTAGCACTTTCTATACGTGAAAATAAAGCCAACAACATCAAGGAGTTCAATGATACCTCAGTTCGACCGGGCATGATGGGCTTCCCAGCTAATAACTCGGCTAAAATGCAGCCGGCACTCCAAAGGTCCACTCCCACACCATAATCAGTGGCGCCAAGGAGAAGCTCGGGCGGTCTGTACCAAAGCGTGACAACCCGACTAGTCATAGGCTGCTTGTGATTAGGGTCAAAGAAGGAAGCCAACCCGAAATCAGCTATCTTAAGGCAACCTCCGCTATCAATCAGAAGATTCGAGCCTTTAATATCGCGATGCAAGACATGTCGGTTATGACAGTGTTCAAGTCCCGACAACAACTGGTTCATGAAACACTTGACCTACATTGTCCACCATTATGCAATCAAATGTCAAAAAACGCTCCCAAAACACATCAGAGATCAATAGAAAATTAACATAAAGAATGCAAGCAACCTGAGGCTCTGTGAACTTGATTACAGGGCTCGCGGCAAGTCCAGCCAAATCATGGTCCATATAATCGAACACGAGGTACAAGCTACATGACATTCTTGAAGTAACTAGCCCTTGAAGCTTGACAACATTAGGATGATCCAAGCGGCGCAAAATCAAGATTTCCCTAGCCATGAACTTAACGCTCTCAGGCTCCAGATTATCAAACCGAACTTTTTTTAATGCCACTATATTCCCTGAAATCGAGTCTCTTGCTTTGTACACATTGCTGTAAGTGCCTTGCCCAATCTACTGACCACACATGAACAAGAACCAAAGAAACACAATAAAGACTCTTCTTTTATAAATTCTCATGTTCAAGAACATATTAAAATTAGCAAAAAATAAGGATAAAGAATCAAAAGAAACACATTAAAGGCTGCTCCCACCTAACATTGAAATTTCAAAAACACAAAAAAATCAGCCAAAATTAAGGATAGAGAATCAAAAGAAACACAATAAAGACTGTTCCTGTCAAACATTGCAATTTCAAGAACCCACGAAAATTAGCCAAAATTAGGGAAAACGAATCAAAAGAAACACAATAAAGACTGTTTTTGTCTAACATTGCAATTTCAAGAACACACGAAAATCAGCCATAATCAAGGATTCTACTCAATTATCGACTCACATTCAAACAAGAAGTGATAACACATGAAAGTTAGCCAAACTTGAGGTTTTCTTCGCTGACCTTATCAAGTTTCTCAAATGTATCTGCTCTACGAGGAATCCACCCGTCGATTGCCTCTGCTGCCACAGCACACAGCCACGACGGCCATCCAGCTGCCACCTGCTCGCCGTGGATATTCTTAGGAGGGTTGCTTAGCCTAGGATTTGGCCTAGATCGCCGCCTCTCACTCCGAACTCGATTACTCCCATCTTTCTTCTCCTTATGATCTCCTCCACCATTCTGAACCTCACTCTCACCACCACCACCGCCACCGCCACTGGCGGCGCCGCCCTCCTCCCCTCCACCTACCCTCTCCTTCCTCCCAGATGGCCCAGCCAAATCCCTCTCTAAACCTCTCTCTCCATTGGAAGATGAAACCGGCTTACCAAAAACGCATCCCATCTTCCCCAAATTCTAACACTCATTTCTCATTACACTCAAAACTAAAGATCAAAGCTACAATGCAGATACAAAAACAGCAAAAAAGGGTGAGATTTCAGCAACAGCACAAGATTGAGACTTTATGAACAACAAGAAGAATCCCACATCAAATGTATCAGCAAATCCAAATGGGGTGCGGGTGCTATTAAAGCACACAAAATCAACAAAGATCGCAACTTTACACAGTAATCACACTTTAAAACAAATGGGGTTGGGCTCATTTAACAGAACAATGAACAATGGATGTTTGATTGATATGAAGAAGCCTCAACTTTTTTTGCCCAAGAAAGCTGAAGCAGCAATGATTTGAGCTTAGCCCACGATTTAGGGCGGTCAAAAAAATGTAAAGGAAAGGCTAAATGCACAGTTAAATATCGGTGGCTTTATTCTTCTCCTCCTCCTCCTTCTTCCTTTTTCGGGGATTCAAACAATTTTTAATTTTCTTGGAGCCAGAAATGTGGGATTAAATAATTAATTAAATTGGTTGGCTGAATTCCAATAAAAATAATGAGGGGGAAATTGCACAGACACAAGACTTTAAATTGAGCCAGAAAGAAAATGTGGGAGAATTTGTAAAGACACCCAGTCAAACTAAGTTTGAGCTGAATTTTAGAATATACTGTTTAAACTTGATAGAACGTAAAACTCACAAATAATTGTGGCTGTGTGTATTCATATACTCCCTCCGTCCCACTCTAAATTGCTTATTTACTTTTTGAGAGTCAAACTTTACAAACTTTGACTCTAAATATA
>JAULKK010000001.1:1483970-1501245 GCA_032355705.1 Rubia peregrina | reverse complement strand
GCGGAAGAAATGAAGAAAACGAAGAAGAGGAAAATGAAAGAGAATGAATTAGGGATTTAGGGGTAGGAATGTAATTTCAACGATTTTTGTATTTTGTAATTTTTATAGAGGGGCAAAATAGTCATTTCACTTAATTCCGGCATCAAACTGCCGGAAAAGGCTATATTTGCACATATACTAACTATCTAAGGTTATATTTGCACTTTCAGTTATCACAGGATTATATGTGCACTTTCGTGAAATATGTAGATAATATATTCACTTTGCTCTAAGTAAAAAGTAGGTCTCCCATTGTGGAGAGTTGTGAGTTCCAATGTTCTTCTTCCCGTTCTGGAGAAGTATCATTTTCTTAGTGCTAGAGTTAAAATTAAAGTCTTGGTGTGAGATTTTCATTTATTTTGTAGTGCATGTTCAAGTTGTGTCAGAAAACGTGTCACATCACAAGGTAATACTTATAAAAGTGTTGCATTATATTCAATTTAGCATTTTTAGCATCTAAATCAACACTTTCAAAGTGTTAAATTAGTTTTTCTTTTGTGGTAGTGTGATTAAACAAGAGATTGAACCAATCCACTTAACAGCATGTAATTTACCAAGACAGATTGAAGAAAGTTGTCAAAACTGCTCATTCTTAGAGTGAAACAAAGCCAGATTTAATTGAACAAAAGATGACTTCATGTAGAATGTGGAATTTTATTGATGACACAATGAAAAAGTTGCAACCCTTTCATAACACAGGACAATGAAAAACAGTGTAGAACTACAGTTTACTTAGCATAAGAGATTATTGCCTCAATCAAATGAAAACTGGAAGAAACTGATCAAAACTTAACATATTCCATTGTCTTCTTTCCTTCATGACCTTTACTGAAATAAAAGTTGAAGTACTCAGAGAACAGAAAGTTCTTATAAACAGGTTTCTCTCCATTCTGCAGCACTTCTGGAAAAGGACCAACCAGTGCATCATTTGCAGGATTGACAAAGATTGGCACTGAAACCCTGTCTCTCCCTTTATCCACTGTCACGCGATGCTCGATGCTCTTATACCGGTCATTGCTAACAATCTGTAGAATATCACCGATGTTGATCACAAGTGCACCTTTCACTGGTGCTACATGGATCCACTGATCAGCGCTTTTTCCTCGCACGTGAAGGCCTCCTACCTCGTCTTGGAGAAGGATCGTAAGACTTGATATGTCAGAATGGCGGCTGACTCCAGCAGCAAGCTCGGGGTTTGGGCATTTGGGATAGTGCATAAGGTCTAGTATAAGAGCTCCCATTAGCACAGATTCTTTGGTCTTGTCAAGCTCTTTTACATTGAGTCCCTTCAGTAACACTTCCAGCAGCTTCTTGATTACAGGCTGTGCCCACTTTATGAATTCCAATACTTGATCTCTGTTGCAAATTTGGACAAACTTCTTTTAGCCAGAAATTATGTGTATATGAATCATAACCAAACAGATTGGAAAATCTGGAGAAACCAATTCAACAAAGCCCTTTGTAAACAAGGGCATATTCATTGAGAACGCAAAAAGAGCTTGGTTAAAATGATCCTACGCCATGTGTTTAGTGGAACTGTGTTTATAAGCAAAATCTGCTTATTGTGGCTTATTTTAAAAGACGAGGAGACCAACTTCTCCTTTTATTCCAAAAATGTCGTCTACTTCCAAAATAAATACTATTTTTTAGCAGTTTACAAAACATCATAAGCTACCTAACTCATGAGTAAATTACTGTTAAAAGAAGTCAACCTGATGGCCTTATTATGAGTAAATTACTATTAAAATAAGTTAACCCGATCGCTAGATTAGGTGATTCTAGTAGATATTCTATGGTTAGAGTTCTAGTATAACTCATTATCTAGATGCAATGTACTATATATTGCTGATCATTTTATGGAATCAATCTAGCTATAATGAATTGCATATAAACTTCTTGAGCTGAGTCCACAAAACACAAAACACAAAACATCAACTGTTATAAACTGGAGCTCCCTTAAGACATGTACTTTCCAATTTCCAACACAGCTCCAGTTCAGTTCCATTGTTAAAAGTAGAAGAAAGTAAAAGGTAACAGAAAGAAGAAGAGCGTCATTACCTGGAGACAGAAGGCCAGAGATGGACAGTTCGGTCATCAGGAGAATAGAAATGCATGAGACAATCTTTCCACTCCAAAACCTTCTCTGCTAAACAGAAGCTAGTCTTCAACCGAACAGTATGGGTGGGCGAGTTCTCCTTCAAGTACTTCCTCCTCTCCTCACTCGGCAGCTCGAAAAACAGGCGCGAAGCTTCCATCACATCCTCAAGAACTCGGACCGGGATCCCATGATTCACGATCTGGAAGAAACCCCAGTTCGCAGCGGCGTCGCAGATGGATTCGGTGACTTTCGGGTCGTCCCAGGTCGATACATCGATGATTGGGATCGTGTCTTCCTGTACCACTAGCTTCTGCTCCAACCTTTCTTCTGGAGGCTGGATGTACTGCTTCGGGACCGACTCCAGCCCTAATCTCGAGAGCCCTGTAATCCCATTGCCCTGCTTTACTACGTAGTCTATCACATCAATGGGTTGTACGGACATGATAGAAGGCTTTCAGCTTTGCTAGCTTATTTGTTTGGAAGAGAAGAAGTGATTCTCTTTGTTTGTTCGTCTGTTTCGCTTTATAAAAGCGGCCAATCCGAAGTTGCGTGGTTGGAGCACAGGCGTATAAAACTAAGTTACGTCTCTACTTTTTACCCATGTGTCTAGTCTTAAAACACAATGCATGCACCGTAATTATTATCATATTATATACTCCCTCCGTACTTTTTTGGTCAACTTTCTTATACCATATTTGATCGTAAATTTCAATTAGTATAGAGACTCTAATATCACCATGTGAGATATTGTTAGACTCATATGTCTACGTAGTTTCTAAATATTAAATTTTAATATACCATTAATATCTGTATTAATGAAGACTTGGGGCTTACTCCAGTTCAGACACACTTTCAAGGAAGAGGGAAGGTACTCAACCCGCAGACTACATAGAAAAGTTGGCAAACAAGACATGAGGTACGAACTCCAACTCACAACTACAAGAAAACGACCATCTCCAGTTTTTGATAAGGAAGGATAGACTATTCCTCACTTCAGAATAACTGCTTAGCGAAATTCATAAGGATAAACAACCATGTCGAAAGTGATAGTATATTAAGGGTTTCTGGCCGATTTAATTTAACATAGGGATGAAGGAGTAAAATCTAAAACACAACTTTAATTATACTGTAATTAAGCAATATAAGTTGAATTCCACTACAACTGAAACACTGAACTAAGCTCAAGTTTTATTGGGCCCAGCTCAATCTTGTAAATGTCATTCGAATTTTGATAATTTTTTGGGATCCATTAAATAACCCCTACCTATGTGTTTATGGGTTTAACCTTTTATAAAATGTTTACCTGCGCATAATAAAGACAAATAAAAAGTTGATATTTAAAAACTACATGTTACAATGAATTGAACAGTGTCATATACAATAGTATTGTTATATATATATATATATATTCAAATATGCGGTCAAACTTTGATATAAAATAATATAAAAAAGCAGAAGTGAGAGATGGGACAGAGGGATATATATATATATATCAGGATATATATATATATATATATCCTGATAGCTTGTTCTTTTATTTCCAAAAATAATAGGTTGTCATCCACGTACATGAGAGAGATATCCTTGGCTCCGCCCTTCCTTCCTTAAATCCTCCTTCTTCCATGTTTTGCACCCTTTGATTTAGTAGGCTTGAAAAATACTATTTGCATATGATGAATAAATAGGGGGATTAGGGACAACCCTGTCTGAGTCCCCTAACCGACTGAAAGAACTCTGATTGCAAACCATTCATTTTAACATCCATTTTAACTGAACACACACAGTTCATGATCAAATTAGTCCAGTTCTGTGGGAATCTCATAGATGTCAATGCCTGATGTCGGAAATCCCAGGACACTCTGTCATAGGCCTTACTCATGTCTATCTTTATAGTTGCCAATCCAAGTTTGCCTTTTCTCTTCTTCCTAAAAAATTCCAGCATCTCTGAGGCAATCAAAACATTTCCCCCAATATTTCTATCTCTGACAAAGCCAACCTGTAGTCTGATTGTTTAGCTATGAGATCCTTCAAGATATCTCTTGTATTTGTAATCTTATTTAACATGTTCTCTTTATCTCAATCTGACATGTGGTATAACTGGCCATTCTACATCTGCATCTATTTTGTATTTAACTCTCTAGTTGCCACTATTATTTTCTCATCCAAGCTGCCAAAATGATTTCTCCTCCAAGTGAACAAATCATTCAGCGTTCGTTGCATCTTCCGTGACAGACTATCCTACTCTTGTCTTGTATCAGGTTGACCATTCCAATTTGCCACCACTATCTCTTTTGATTGCGGACAATGAATCCAAAAGGTTTCATACCTGATATATCTTTTTTTGCTTCCTCTTTGTTTCTGTAGGTTTAAAATGCATGATCCATGGTCTGAGTTTACCAAAGGCGAGCTGTGAAGAAATAATCCAGGAAACATGCTTCTCCATGTCTCATTCCCAAACGCTCTATCCAACCTTTAATATATACAATGTAGTGGCTTCCTCTTGTTTGTCCAGGTATTTCTCTACCCTTGAAATCAAGCTATGTGAGCTTGTGTTGTTCCTGGATTTGTATCAACCTCTGTGAACCTATGTTTGTTGAAATATGTTCCCTCTCATCTTATCTTTGGCTGATAAAATTTGATTGAAATCACCCATTAGCATAATAGAATACTGCAAACCAAGCATTTGTTCATTAATTTGGTTCCAAATGGCAACCCTGATACTAGCTTCAGGGTGACCATATACAAAATATTGGAACCGTACTAGTCCCTACTGGCCTACACAATTAGCTAGTACATTATTCATGTTAGAGCTAACTATTTCTAGATTAACATAAGAAGACCATACTAAAGATAGTCACCCTGCTAACCTTATTTCCGGAATGTGCCATCCATGCCAAAAACTTGCTGTCTGGTTCCTTTTCTCCATGTATTCTGTCGTTGCTTTTGTTTCCAAAAATCAAATAATTTGAGGCTGGTACTCCCTCAGTAACTTGGCCAGTATTGTCTTCGTAGGGAATTGTTAAGGCCCCTAAAATTTCACATTAGTGTCCTCTTATATGATTGGTGGGCTGATATGGGACAGCCCTGCTAGAACCCACAGAGTTACTCCTTGTTCCTTTATTCTTCTGTCTGTTGAAGTTAATCACTGGTTTTGCAAAGACTTCCTCTTGAATCCTACGCTCCTTTAAAGCCAGCGTCTCCATCTTCCAGCTTGTGAGAATGACAGTAGTGATAGATTCTGTATTTTACATCTCCGCCCTTGTACTCTTCCCAGTTTTTTCCATCTCATATGACTCCTAGCCTGTCTTGGTGTCCTCCCCTTGGGCCTTATCAAAATTCAGCTCCTCCCCATCCACTTGTTGTGTCTCTGTATGAACAGTTCCTTCCCAGATTTGATCTACCTGTTCCTCTGTTGAAACCTCATTGCCTCCCATATTACCCACCTCCACTTCTTGCCTGCATTTGCTCGCTCCTTTGCTCAACCACTCCTTAATTTTGTTCCCATTGCATCTCCTCTGTTTCCGGAACTTCTTGACTGGTCCCCATGAATATCGTACCTTCTTTCCTGTTGACATGCTTTTGACTATTTCCTTATCATCCGCTTTTCTCTTGTCTCCTTTATGTTCCTCCCCTGGTTCCACAATGTTCTTGACCATGATAGCTTCTTCTGAATCCCCCACCTGAATTATTCCTATTCCCTCATTTTGAACAATCTCCATATCATGTGCACTAGATCCCACTATTATAGGTGGGTCAAAACAGTTGAACTGTTTGATACTGTGTAGACATTGTTGATTCCCAAAAATTGTGGTCAATGGTCCACACGATCAATGTTATATTTTCATGGTAGTTGAAGGGAAAAAATGTTCATTTTGAAGGTCTTTATATTGGCTTTTTCTTTGGGGATGTTAATATTTTCTCCATATTATCATATGCATTCTTAATTAGCATCATTTTGAAATGAATATTATTTGGACGATTAGAAGGGTGCACTAGTGGAGAAATCTTGATTAAAGATATGCATGCAATTAAAGGCGGTTCTTGAGAAACCGCCTTTAATGAGTACCCGTGGAAGGGTCCAAACTCGAAACTCCTTCCCAAGTCACGTCAGTTTTTTTTAATTACTTTTAAATCGATTAAAGGCGATTCTTGAAGGACCGCCTCTGATTGCATAAGTTAAAGGCGATTCTAATGAAGAACCGTCTTTAATGGGCTGTCTTTGTTTATCTTTTGGCCTAAGTATAAACAAATAGGGTTTATTAATCTTTCCTCTCTTCTTTCCTTAATATTTTCTCCTAACACCATAACTTTCTCCATCGTTTTTTCCCTTACATTTTTCCTCTTAACCATTTTCCCCCACATAACTCCCTCTGTCATCTCCCAACACCAAAAACCCTAGATCTGGTTTCTCTCCTCCACCGTCGTGCAGAATCATCCCTACCACGCATTCTCGACTCTGACACGTTGCCTCCGCCTCACCTCCACCACAGGCGTTGCCTTCGCCTCACCTTCGCCGGAGCCTCGCCTCTGTTGCATTGCAAAGAACAAAATAGATAGAGGAGGAAAATCTGGGAAGGAGAATGAAATGGATGGAGGAGAACGAAATGGATGGATTCCGCATTGACTCCGTCTTCTGTCATTTTTGGATCTGTTTTCTTTTTTGCTTACTCGCCGAAAATCGATGTGATTTTCGAAGACTATTTTTGAGGACCCCTGAAATGAGTTCCGATCTTGGAACTAGATTCGAACCCTTTGAACCACCTTTTAATGAAATCAATCAAAGTTGCAATCACAAAGTGACTTCTCTCGTCCTTTAATGTAGGTGACTTCTCTGGTCCTTTAAGACCGCCTTTAATGAGGCTTCCTCCACTAGTGGTAACACGATAATGTATTTGCAGGGCTCAATATATTATGGATATTTCATATCTACATTTGGGTTAAAACAATATACTATAAAGGCTTTATTTGTTGTTTACCAGTAGTGTATCTTCTGCAAATTTTAGAGCATTGATGAATCACCCCATATAAAATCATTTTTAGAGCATTGTTGAATCACTCCATACGTATAATAATTATTTTATTTGCAAAGAAAAAGGACAATAAACCCATCCCTTTCCCCACATCGCCAATACGTAGACACCATCGCCAGATACCGCAGGAAAAAACCTTCCACCCGCCAACTCCCACACCCCGTCACCCCTACCCTCTCGAACACCGCCCCGGTCCTCCGTCCCAACCATCACTACTGCACGATAATACTAATGTAATACTATGAAAGTGTTGCTTTAATTAGGTGCTAATAATACTATATTTAACCTATTGCAATACTTTTACAAGTATTACCTTAGGTAATGTTGCATTAGATCTAAGGTAAGACTTTTAAATTTTAGTTAACACTTTTCAAGATTTAGGTAATGCTTTTCAAAGGTCTAATATCACTTTATAAGTTATTGTAACATTTTAATAAGTTTTGCAAGAAAAGTATTACGATAGTTCTTATTTGTAGTAGTAGTGCATAGCCTTCCGTCTCCGACCTTAACGCCACCCCTCCTCGTCACCACACACCTAGCCCGTCACCACCCTACCCACCCAACCCCGTCACCTCTAGCTCGTCACCACTCCCAGCTCCCGATCTGAGCTTTGGGGAAATCTCCACATCCTCAGAAACCTTTACATCACAAGTGGAGTCGACTTTGTCCGCCGCAAGAGAACAACGGGGGGCATTCATGAGAGATATAAGGTTGGCATCGTCGAGAGAGTAGTATTTGATACTATTAGCAATAAGATTGCTTAGCTAAAATCAAAAGAATTGAGACAAGTAAAAAATGCTTAGATCTTGTGATTTTGAAGGTCTTGGAATCATATTATTCATGGGATCAACTTGGATTGAATAGAATGTTTAGTTTACTTGTATTATTGCATGCTTTTTACTTTTTATTTATTTTTACATTTTTATTTATTGAAAATTTCAATTGTAGTAATTATGGCTAGCTACAATAATAACAACATGTTTAATATGCATTCAGTCCTTGAGAAAAATTAATTGAATGGTAGTAACTTTCTTGACTGACAAAGGAACTTGAGAATAGTTCTGATGCAAGGAACATGCTATTGATGAACCGGACCCTGAACTAACAGAAGGGCAACCCTTGTTGAGAAATGGACATATGTGGCTTGTTGATACCGCCACTGATGTCAGATGCCTTGTGTTGCCTAGCATGAGTATAGATTGCAAAAGCAGTTTCTAAATTCTGGTGCTTACAACATCAACCTAGAGCTCCAGAATATGTTTTATGAGTGGGTCAGTGTTGAAAGGTTTGAGACCAATAAGATTATTCTCACTTTTAAGCTCGAGAAAGGGGGATCTCATGTTTTAAAAATGGTTGGATTATTTGATGACATGGAGAGACTTGATTTTACCTATAGTTGAGAGTCTGTCATTGATATCATTCTCCACTCGCTTACTAAAGGCTATGATGCTTTCAAGTTGAATTATAATGCAAATGGAATGAAGAAGAATTTGATGGAGCTGCATGGGAAAATTAAAACTGCTGAGTCAAGTGTCAAATATGAGATCAAGAAAGATGTTCTCATGATAAAAAGGGAAATGGGTTCAAAAAACATGGAAGAAGAAAGAATTGGCAAAGGAAGGCAAGGCCAAGAAAGCTGCTAGTGATCTATAAACGTAGCCTCCTGCTAAGAAGCGGAAATATGAAAACTCTAATGAGTCTCAATGCTTCTATTGCAATGACATTGGACATTGGAAAAATGGAATGGTATCTTTGTTATAGATTGTCATTTTTATGACTCTAATTCAATGTTACTAGATACTACATGCGGTTCTCATATTTGTTCAAATTATAGGGACTAAGAAGAATTAGGAGTTTCACAAAAGGAGAAGTTGACCTATGCATGGAAAATGAAGTGAGAGTTATTGCATTAGTCATAGGAACTTATAGTTTATCTTTGACTTATGGGCTTACACATTATTTAAATAATTGTTATTTTGTTCCGAGTGTCACCAACAATATCATCTCTATTTTAATGTTGGACATGGAAGGTTTTCATTTTCTAATATATGAGAGTAGTTGTTCAATTTATAACTGATGCAGAGCGAATGACGGCGAACATTGAAGAAGAGATGGATCGCCGCAAAGGTTCGATACGGTTTTGAGCATAACTTTTGCGTCTGGAAATTTACTGTTTTCCAGTTTTTGCTTTATTCCTGATTTATTTCCGAGTTTCCTTTTTTATCATTCTAGGGTTTCATTATAGTATTTAAGGACCACTTGTACTATTCAGATATTTTTTATCTTTCATAATAATATTTTAGAGAATATTTTCCTCTGGTGGACTCCAGAACCAAAACCTAGGGTTTGTGCTTGCATACCTTGATTGTTCTTCAAAGATTTGTGCTTGCAGATCTCTTTTGATATTCCGACTACATCAATAGCAAAGAGATGTGTTATGGTTCTGCAAAGTTAAGCAGTGGCCTATACTTGCTTGATTTGGATAAAGATGTTTTTAACGTAAATGTTTAAAAAGCTAAAATAAATTATTCATATCAACTTACCTCTAGTATTGTCGATGAGGGGATATGCCCATGAAATGCATTCAAAGACTCCAAAAGAAAAGAATTCTGGAATCATTTGTCTTAGAGTCGATTGATAAATGTGAATCTTGTTTGATAGGAAAAATGACAAAATCACCCTTGAATGGAATGGGTGAAAGAGAAATTGAGCTATTTTGTCTTATTCAGGCATATGTGTGTGGGTCAATGAGTTTGGATTTAATTACTTAATTACATTCACTAATGATTTGAGTATACATGATTTGTCTATTTCATGAGAAACAAGTCGGAATCCTTTGAGAAGTTCAAGGAGTTCCAAAACAAAGTTCAGAATCAACTTGGCAAGAAGATTAGAGCATTTTGATTGGTTCGAGGTGGAAAAGTTTTTATCCTGGAATGTGTTGACCATCTGAAATATTGTTGCATTTTTTCATAACTGACTCCTCCAAGATCATCACAATGGAATGGTGTGTCTGAAAGGAGAAATAGAGAATTATTGGATATGATTCGTTCAATGATGGGTCAGGTTGACCTTCAAGTTTCCTTTTCAGAATATGCTCTCCTGACAGCAGCTTTCATACTGAACCGAGCACTAAAGTTGTAGAAAGACACCGTATGAGTTATGGATAGGAATGATTCCTCGTTGTCATTTCTCAAGATATTGGGGTGCGAAACCTATGTCAAAAAATCTATATCCGACAAGCTTACACCTAACTCTGAAAAATGAATTTTTGTGGGACATCTGAAATTGAGAAAGTTGTATTACTTCTACATGATTCTTATAACAAAGTTTTTGTTGCTCAATATGGTGTCTTTTTGATAATGATCATCTTTTCAAAATCACAAGTGGGGAGGTAAATAGACCTCAAAGAGGTTCGAGCGAGCAACAATCTCAACCTGAAACATCTATCTCGAGACACTTGTTTCAAATGAAGTGGCTACGATGCATTTAATACAAGTCTTAGAGACAACTGAAGTCGCTCATGTCCCACATATACAAAAAGGTACGTACAGAGTAATCACATTTGGGATTCTCGTTTCCGTGGTTGATCGAATCCGACGACAAGGCACACTTCAAAGATAATCAAAACCCTTAGATAGATTCGAATTAATTACATGCATGAGATCCGGAGTTAGATAATTGATTTTCCGCTAATTAGATTCAATCCCCAATAGCTGATACATTTCATCGACTTTTCAAACAGAAAAAACACCCTTTTGTCATCTTTTGTGTAAGTTTTTACTGTTTAAATTTTGGAAGCAAAAATCTCTTCTGCAGAATAGATTGTAATAGAGGCAGGACTAAACTTCTCACTTGTAATAACGCTAACTAAGTCTAATATAAGTAGCTATTAACTAAAAGAAACCCTCTCACTTGTAAAATATGATATGTATTATAACGTTAAATATTACAATAGGAAAACTAACTCTGATATTCTCTTTGGTACTCTTATTTGTTTGAACAAACATTTTATTAATCACCTATTTTGAAAGGTATTTTTAGGAAATGATTAATCGATCCATGGTGTGAAGTGAAGTACTCCCTCCGTCCCAGCTTAAATTGCAACTTCACTTTATGTCACTATTCTGCCATCAAGTTTGACCGCATATTTGAATAGATATATAACAAATAATATTATAGTATGTGATACTGTTAAATTCGTCGTAACAAGTAGTTTTTAAAAAGTAAATTTTTATTTGTCGTTATTAAACGTAGTTACACATATTAAGGGCCGAACATGTGTCTCGATGATTAAGCTGCAATTTAAGCTGGTAATGAGGGAGTACTGTAATTTCCCTGCCCAAACAAAGACAAAACAATGCAAATCCTCATGGAAGGAGAAGGCATCGGTGCCCACTGTCCACTGTACGCACTGTCTTGCCATAATTAGCAGCCAGTCAAAATTTAAATCTCACACCACAACTCTATCTGTCGGACACTCATAAAGCTACCCCCGGGCTCGTCCACCCCCCCTACGTGGCCGCACCCGGTTGGTTGTTCGCACGCAGTGTGGAACAGGGCGTAAAGTAAAAGCGACCGCGTGTAATTCACGCGTTCCACGAATCGAGGCCCCCCGTTTCTTTCTTCACCTTCTGCATCCCTTTCTCTCCTCACCTTTCCGCATCACTATCTTCCTCTTTCTTCTCCGATGTTCTTCTTCGTCTGCATAACTCCGCCTCACTTGAACCCGGACCGTCGCCATCGACGTTGACGTCAGTGTTAGGGTTTTTGAGCTGTGCGGTCGGCCGGCCCTGCCTCAGTTGTCATTAAACGTCGTTGTTGCATCGGTGCCGGAGTTGGTAGCTGTGAGTCCGTGACAGTACTTGGTGCAAGAGGTACAATTCTCTCTTATGTTCTTCTCCGCTAAGTGTTCATTTAGCCGACGAGAGAATTTATGTAGCAATCGTTTCTTTAGCTATATATTCGTTTCTTTTAATTTGAAAAAAAAGTCCCTCAATTACTTTGAAGTCGATTCTATAATTCGAATTATTAATCACGGGCTTCGTATCGGCCATTTTGTTTGAAAGAACTTCCTTGGTAACCAGGAATATTGTCAGTGCGTGAACAAAATCCTCCATAAAAGTTGGTTAATACTTAACAAGTTGCTTAGGTAATGTGCTTGGAGCACGCATTTGAACTGAAATTTAGTTTATAACGAGTTGGAAAGTTAATACTTTTATGATGAACTTAGTTTTTTGCCGCTAGGATACCCAGTAACTTTACTCTCTTATGATGCAGAGGTATATTCATGAGGAGTTACTTGTTGCTGGAAAGTTTTATGTACGTGTGACAAGTTTTGAAATGGAAATTGTCTTTGGAAACATTATCGAAAATATTAAAAAAATCAATGTACGTGTTGCAATCATAGAAGCCCTCTTTGAGATCTCGCATTCACAAGATCACATAGTAGAACTTAATAAGGCTAAATCAATCCCGACTAGATAAATCCTAGATGGAGTAAACAGAGTGGGCACTTTGGCTGCTTCTAAGGCCATATTTGGAAATTGGAAACTTATAGGACTAGTGTCTCTTTGTCTGGTTTGAATTGAAATTTGGATTTCAAACTATTGATGGCCTTACAGGATGCTCTGTTTTGTTTTAGTTAAGGGGAAGACTGCTTTACGTCGCTTTAATTGATGATATATCATTATTGATGAAGCTCATAGAATCAAGAATGAAAATTCACTGTTGTCCAAAACCATGAGACTTTACAACACAAATTATCGGCTCTCATCACTGGCACTTCTCTTCAGGTTAAGTATTTCTCTGATGTTATGCGTTATGTAATTTACTGTTGTGGTCTTTATCGATATTCTCATGAATGCTTCCTATATTATATCATATGTTTATAAATTGTTACATGAATTTGAATTTTGATTACTTGGTTGGTTAGCAACTATCCCTTTGTTTGATGATTCATGTACTTTTGTTATTTTATAAACAAGGTGTATCAGTGCTTAGTGCTCCAGTTTCATTTTTTGCGATGCTTAGTAATCTCAGTGAAGAGTTGTTTGCTCTTGTTTGATTTGGTGTGTTCAGAATAATCTCAATGAACTTTGGTCTCTTCTGAAATTTTTGCTGCCGGACATGTTTAGCTCAGCTGAAACATTTGATGAATGGTTTCAAATTTCTGGCGAGAATGACCAGCAAGAAGTTGTCCAGCAGCTGCACAAGGTTGGTTAACAGGGTGCCTAGATACTAAACTTGGAACATGCATTTGAACTGAAATTTAGTCTTTAATGTGTAGGAACTTTAATAATTTTATTTTTATCTTAGTTGCTTGGGATTTGTGAATGTGCTGTTTAAACTGTCCTGTGGAATGTGGAATCATATGTATTTGCAGTGTAACTTATATTTTAACATAAGAGGACTCTTTCTGCTGTTTAGCTTGCAAGCACCACTTTACAAATTTGTCATTAAATTTCTTTATTTTTTGCATAATCTTATTTGTCATCAAATGGAATCATATGAATGATGCTAATGCTTTGTACATGCAACTCCAGGTTCTCCGACCATTTCTTCTCCGAAGGTTGAAGTCAGATGTAGAGAAAGGTTTGCCGCCAAAGAAAGAAACAATTCTTAAAGTGGGTATGTCCCAGATGCAGAAGCAGTTCTATCGGGCTCTTTTGCAGAAGGATCTTGAGGTTGTAAATGCTGGTGGCGAGCGCAAACGTCTTCTTAATATTGCAATGCAGCTACGGAAATGCTGTAATCATCCCTATCTTTTTCAAGGTGCAGAACCTGGACCTCCTTATACTACAGGGGACCATCTTGTAGAAAATGCTGGTAATACTTTCTTTCACATCCCGTCTTCTTTATCTCATCTATGAAAAATTTATTCATCAATTAAAGTTGCTACCTTTCTGCCTTTTCTGATTGCTTATGTAGGTAAAATGGTTCTGTTGGATAAGTTGCTACCAAAGCTGAAAGAGCGGGACTCAAGAGTGCTAATATTCTCTCAGGTTGTCCCTTGAAAGTTTTAGATGTTCCGTGTTTGGTTACAAGTTCAGTTACCCCTGAAAAGTCCTGAGGTTATTTATGACAACTCTGAAAAAATAGACTTTTTAAAGAATTGGTTTCATTACTAACATCTTAGTCCCATTTTGTGTTTCAATTATTGACGAGCTTTGTCTGTGTTGACATGCACAGATGACAAGGCTGCTAGACATTCTAGAAGACTATTGTATGTACCGAGGATACCTGTACTGTAGGATTGATGGAAACACTGGTGGGGATGATCGTGATGCCTCCATTGACGCATTCAACAAACCTGGAAGCGAAAAATTTGTGTTTTTACTTTCAACTAGAGCTGGAGGTCTTGGGATTAACCTTGCTACTGCAGATGTAGTTATTCTATACGACAGTGACTGGTGTGTATTGTTGATGTTTTACTATTATGGAATTTTTGGTAGGAATTTATGTTTACTAATATTGTTGATCTTGGGTTCATTTTTTAGGAACCCCCAAGTTGATTTACAGGCTCAAGATAGAGCTCATAGGATTGGGCAAAAGAAAGAAGTGCAAGTCTTTCGTTTTTGCACTGAGGTACATACCCATCTTAATTTAATGTCGTGGTATGTTGAACAGTCAAGGCAGAAAAATGCTGTTGGAAGAATGCTTTAACATTTTTCATCTTAATTTGTCATTGATAGTACACAATTGAGGAAAAAGTGATTGAGAGGGCTTATAAAAAGCTTGCACTTGATGCTTTGGTTATTCAACAAGGGCGGCTAGCTGAACAGAAAAGTGAGATTTTTATCGCCATTATTTGAGGATAGTTTTGTGGCTTGATTGAGTTTATTTGTGAACAACTCATTTGGACTTGTTTTTGTCTAAAACTGTTAACAATGATGAGTTGCTCCAGATGGTGAGGTTTGGAGCAGAGATAGTGTTTAGTTCAAAGGACATCACAATTACCGATGAGGATATAGATAGAATTATTGGTAAAGGAGAAGAAGCTACAACTGAACTTGATGCCAAAATGAAAAGTTCACAGAAGATGCTATCAAATTGAAAATGGATGACTATATGTTACTTGCACGATTTACTTGATCATTTGCTGCTTGTATTGAAGCTAATGATTGTACTTCCTCCGCAGCTGCTGACTTCTATGATTTTGATGATGAAAATGTTAGAATACTTTCAGGGAAATGTTTTCTAAAATACTCATCCCTCTGTCCCAGTCATATCTGCAGAGAGGGAAATGGCTGGGATTTTTTTGCAAGAGGGAAAAAGTTCCAAATGCCCTTCACCTCTTCCATTGGAACACCACCCCTCTGCAAATTCCACCCGCCTCTGCAAATTCCACCACTGCCTTAGCAACGACGAAACCAACAAAAACAACAACTCAAACAACAATTCCAAAAATCCAAACTCAAACAATAATCACAAACTCAAACTCCATAAAAAATCAGAAAATTAAAACATGGAAAATTATGAGAAACCTATCTCCGTTGATTTTTAGAAACCCGGAAACCCATCTCCCTCGCTGCCATA
Organism: Rubia peregrina; assembly: GCA_032355705.1. Classification (NCBI taxonomy): domain Eukaryota; kingdom Viridiplantae; phylum Streptophyta; class Magnoliopsida; order Gentianales; family Rubiaceae; genus Rubia; species Rubia peregrina. Next base: position 1,485,540 of record JAULKK010000001.1, on the reverse strand, counting down.
TCCGCCGTGCCTTAGCCATATGGAAATGTTGTCGTTGATAATCAGAAACCCATAACCCATCTTTGTCGCCGCTGCCATCTTCACGGTGGCAGAACCCATCTCCACGGCGAACAACTCACCTTCGACGAAGACTTCCGCCCTCCGATGGCTGAGGTATCAGGCGGAGAGGAAATTTGTGTGTGACATCGAAAAAATTGGAGGAGAGGAAAGTTGTGTGTGTGAAATCGAAGAAACCAGAGGAGATGAAAGTTGTGTGTGAAATCGATGAAACCAGAGGAGAGGAAAGTTGTGTGCGTATCTGGGAAATAGGAGAAATTGGAGGAGAGGAGAGAGGAATGGAGATGAAAGTAGATCTTCTAAATATGGAAAGTGTGCAGAAATCACTGGGACACCTATTTAAAGAAAGTGTGCAGATATGACTGGGACAGAAGGAGTACTATTTTTTAATCTTGCATTCCTTTACTTTATCTCCTTTATTCTGAAGGAGGACAAGTTTGATTTAAAGAAAGTTATTAATGACAATTGGATTGATTCTTTAATTGTGTTATTATTTTTTTATACATTAAGCGTTTTATTCTTTTTTGTACAATTGTGCTAGAGTTAATATCTATCCTTGTGAATGTCTTAACAAAGTTTGGTATGCATCTTCTGCCTAAACCTCTTTTTTCCCTTTTATTCTTTGCAAAATAAGTTTAGGTTTTATTGTAATACATGGACAAGAGTTAATCTTTAACTGACTTTGGCTAATTCTTTCAGACTTTCTCAAAGTATAGTTGAAGAAAAGGTAAAATGGGTCTTCAACAGGCTAAAAGGTATGAATATAAGAATATGTTGCTAACGATAATGTAATATTTTACCAGTCTCATTATATTCCTTAATATTTGTTACAATGAATGATATGCTTTTCATCTGCATTGTTCCTCGAGTAAGTCGACAAAATCATTGCCAGCCATTATGCGAGAATTCAACCTACCACCTGACCTCGTTGAGTTTATTTAGTGTGTGAATGTAGCCGAACGAGCACAAATCGTTATCCGTTTTTCCATATACTGTGTTGCCTTCCCAGATACAACCATAACAACTGTGGAGAAGTATATGTGGAGATTCTGTATTGGTTTGTTGTTGTAATACATGAAAGAGAGGAAAATTAGTATAAATATTCTGTTTAAATTTCAAGAAAGAGCTGGTTTTAATTTGATTTTTTCTCATCAATAAAATTAGTATTCAAATTAGAGGAAAGAGATGAAAATCAGTATAAATATTCTGTTTAAATTTAACAAAGAGCTGGGTTTTTCCTCCTCAATTAAATTAATTAACAATAAAATTAACACTCAATGTTTTTATCAACTTAATTATCAAATTCACCACGCAAAGCGCGGTGTTACCTAACTAGTCAATTATTAAAAAAAACAATGTAAGGTAGTCAAGTAGCTGCAGTGACTATAAAAGTACTCTGCCTTGCTATAGCAAGTACTCTATCAGCAATATTGCCAATTAGACCATGTACAATGCAGAGATCACTCCGGAACCCCTCTTGTGATTTCAGTTTATTAAATAATCAATCTCTCTC
>JAULKK010000001.1:1472801-1483870 GCA_032355705.1 Rubia peregrina | reverse complement strand
TGGGCCTAGTTGTACTTTGCTACAGCATTCAATCGAGTGTTTCATGTTTGAGCCATAGACTAGGATATTGTTATTATTATAAAAATAAGAGAAAGACTCATGTGAGACCGTCTCACCATAAGTTATGGTGAGACAATGTAATAAGTAAAGTTTTAAAAATTACATAATGTACATCATGTCATTTCTCATCTTTTCATAATTGTATTTAGACCATCCGTCTCACCATAAGAATGAGTGAGACCGTCTCACTCAAGTTTTTGTAGAATAAAATGGAAACTTGCTTTGATTTTTAAGTAGTGGCAATTACTATACTTTTTCCAAAGTCACATTTGACCTAATTTTTATTATTATTGAAATTAAATTTCAATGGTTTATAACTAGTAATTAGTAAATATGATCATGTGATTTATCTTTAAAATCTCCATAATGTATACTCTCTTGTCTCACCAGTAATTGCATATTTACTTTTTCGAAGTCAAATTTGATAAACTTTGACCATAAATAAATTTATATATATCATGTGAGATATTGTTAAATTTATTTTTACATATATTTTCTAAATATTATTTTTTTTAAATGCGGAATTGGTATGTGTAGCTAGAGATATTGATGGTCAAATATGATTATTGAAAATCGTAAAATAACAAACATATCATTACTGATGGGACAGAGAGGTAACTTTTAATTAGCAAATTTCATATGTCGGTATACTTCTTCTCAAGACGACCTATTATATGAGGCAAGTGAACTCCTTGATTCAAACTCCCATTTAATAAGTGAAAAAGGTGGCCTCAGTCTCATCTCTACAGTATACTTATAAAATATTATTATCTTTCAATTTATATTTTTAAAATTCTTTATAAAAATATAAAAGAGCCCTATTTTGAGCCTCTTACTAAAAAATACATTTAAATATTGATATATTTATTTATGTATTGCCATTTTTATATTTTGCTTCAAGCTCTAAATACTTAGGACAGGCATGCTCCTTGAATCTTTCTTCAGGACTAGCAAAGTCATTATTTGAGTTTACAAATGAATTTAGGTGGTTATATCGAGTGGAGGAAATTATCACACTTCTTCTTCACCCTTATCTTAAAAAGGAATACTTTCCTTTGGTATGTTGACACAATGGTCGTCGTAACTCTGCCTTCTCTTCACATACCGCTTAAAAACGCACGCCTTTTATCTTCCACCATTTCCCCCATCATCTTCTCTCTTCTTACACTTATCCTCGCTTCTCAGACCTTCTTCAAGGTTCTTCCTGTTTCCCCCTTTCAACAAAGTCGGTGCCAAATTTGGAGAGAAAACGTTGGCGCAAAGGGGGGGAGGGATTCTCCGGTGATTTTTGAATTAACGGCAGCCACTGATCGACGAAGAGAAGACTCCATTCACAGGCTATCGGATTGGTCATTTTCTCCCTGCCTCTCCTCCGCCATAGCAAGTTTATTCGATTCTTGTTTAGTTTTTGATTGTATTTCTGTGTGAGATTTTCGTTTATTTAGTTTGTGTGAGTGTGTTTTTTGGTTTTGTTTGTTGGGGTTCATCATAATCCCTAATTATATGCCGACTTTGTTTGCAACTGATAGTTTCATTCTTTTCTCTGTCTGTGATATGATTTAGTTTGTAGTTAAGTGAGAAGTGGTATGAGTTTTGGCTTCTGTACCTGACCAAAATACTAATATTTAGCCAAGGTATGAGTTGAACTGCATATAGTTTTAACTAAAGTATCCTTTCAGCCATCTCTTGGTTATCTGATACTGGTCTCTGTTTTTTGGCCCTGTTTCACTCTACTCCTGATAGAATCATACTTCACTTTGTTTAAATCTGAGATTCCTTATGTAGATTGTTTTCTTAACGAATTCGGCGAGAGAGGCAAATGAGTTGACTATGCCGATGGCGAGATTGTATACAGGTTGTCGGGATCTTGTTTCTCTGAAGAATGTTTATCGTGGAAATGCTTCTGGTACAATGGGGTCTACTGCTCAGAGTAACTCAATGTTATGCAGGTAATTTTAATGTTTCGTGAATTTCTATTTTTTGAGGTTATTTTGCTATATTTTGAGGTTATTTTGCTTATATTTTTTAATGAGGATGAAGATTGTGTTTGTAAGAAGATATGACTTGTCTTTAGACTCTTTACATCATGATTATTTGATGTTGCATCCGTGCCCAAAGAAGAAGGGTTGAGTTCTCCCAAGAAGAAGGAATCTCAATCTCCTGCACCGGTCAAAATCGAGGAAACTACGAATCCGGAGGATGCTGCATCCGGGTAAATATTTGTGTTTTTTGTTTTGATGGAATTTCTTGGTTTTTCTCTCTTTGGTTTTATTGATCTATTTTCCTCTCTGGGATCAGAAGTTCGGCTGTTGCTGAGGTCAGCAATCACAGAGAAGAAAAGTTTCAGATAGACCTTGAGGTGAGAATTTGGTCAAGATTCAAGAACATGATAGATCAGTGAGTTTTTCAGCTCATTTTAATCATTTCTGATTTTTTTGGGTGTGATTTTAGGCTCCTCTTCCGCAGTCAAGATCTTCGCCGGAAAGAGATGGTGAAATTTCTTTATCATGAATCACAAGCCTTCTGTAGCTGATCTTGATGCAGTAAGTTCTTTTGCAGTTTCTGTTCTGTTTTTTATTTCCTTGTTTTATTTGAAGAGTGAATTATTTGGTTGTGTTGACTTGCATAATCATGATTTCCATGATTGTTGCAATATTATGGCATAGATTCTTTTTCCATTTTATGGTAAAAGATACACTTGTATTGTGTTCACATGGTATATCGATAATTGGAAATAGTTTAGCCTAATATTCAAAGCCTAATACTGTATATTAAAGTAGATGTTATACATGACAAGATTAAACTGAGGTCCTAACCTTCGTCTGCCCCATCTCTTTCTCGATAGAGGTCCTGTATCAAGAAATGACTCATCACTTTTGTCTTATGTTACATGCTCGACTAAGTTCAGCACGTAAAATATGTATGCTCGATTAACATCAGTTCCTATGTTTGATGACCTTCCTGTTGAGTTTGGAGATGATCATTTTGTTTTCTTTGCTTGTAGGTTGTACAGGAATTGTGTGTCTCGCAGAATTTGGCTTGGGTTTTGAGAAGTGTTGATGGAAATCGAAAGTAATCGTTTACAGCTCTGGTCCTTATGGATATTCTTCATGAATGCTTCCCATCTTATATCATTTGTTTATAAAATTTTACATGAATTTGAATTTTGGTTACTTGGTTAGTTACCAACTGTACCTTTCTTTGATGATTCATTCACTTTTCATATTTTATGAACAGAGTGCTCAAGTTTCTCTTTTGTGTTTCTTACCATTCTAAGCTAAGAGTTGTTTGTTCTTGTTTGATTTGGTGTGTTGATCACATGTGCAGAATAACCTCCATGAACTTTGGCCTCTTCTGAACTTTTTGCTGCCAGAAATCTTTAGCTCTGCTGAAACATTTGATGAATGGTTTCAAATTTTTGGCGAGAATGACCAGCAAGAAGTTGTCTAACACCTACACAAGGTTGGTTGACAGGGTGCCTAGATGCTTAACTTGGAACATGCATTTGAACTGAAATTTAGTCTTTAATGTGTGGGAACGTTACAATTTTTTTTTATCTTAGCTACATGTGATTTGTGAATATGTTGTTTGAACTGTCCTCTGGAACATGGAGTCATATGTATTTGTAGTGTAGCTTGTATTTTAAACATAAGAGGACTCATTTCTGCTGTTTAGCTTGCAAGGGCTACTTTACAAATTTGTCATTAAATTTCTATATTTTTCGCCTAATCTTATTTGTCATCAAATGGAATCATATGAATGCTGCTAATGCTTTGTACATGCAACGGTAGGTTCTCCGACCATTTCTTCTCTGAAGGTTGAAGTCAGATGTAGAGAAAGGTTTGCCATCAAAGAAGGAAACAATTCTTAAAGTGGGTATGTCCCAGATGCATAAGCAGTTCTATCGGCTTCTTTTGCAGAAGGATCTTGAGTTTGTAAATGCTGGTGGCAAGAGAAAACGTCTTCTTAATATTGCAATGCACCTACGGAAATGCTTTAATCATCCCTATCTTTTTCAAGGTGCAGAACCTGGACCTTTTTATACTACAGGGGACCATCTTGTAGGAAATGCCGGTAATACTTTCACATCCCATTTTCTTTATCTCATCTATGAAAAATTTATTCATCAATTAAAGTTGCTCCCTTTTTACCTTTTCTGATTGTTTGTGTAGGTAAAATGGTTATGTTGGATAAGTTGCTACCAAAGGTGAAAGAGCGCGACTCAAGAGTGCTAATATTCTGTCAGGTTGTCCCTTGAAACTTTTAGGTGTTCCTTGTTTGGTTACAAGTCAGTTACCCTTGAAAATTTCTGAGGTTATTTATGACAATTTTAAAAAAAAATACTTTTTTTAAGAATTGGTTTCATTACTAACATCTTAGTCCCATTTTGTGTTTCAATTATTGGTGAGCTTTGTCTGTGTTGATATGCACAGATGACAAGGCTGCTAGACATTCTAGAAGACTATTGTATGTACCGAGGATACCTGTACTGTAAGATTGATGGAAACACTGGTGGGGAGGACCATGATGCTTCCATTGACGTATTCAACAAACCTGGAAGCGAAAAATTTGTGTTTTTACTTTCAACTACAGCTGGAGGTCTTGGGATTAACCTTGCTACTATGGATGTTGTTATTCTATACAGCAGTGATTGGTGTGTATTGTTGATATTTTACTATTACTGAATTTTTCGTAGGAATTTATGTTTACTAATATTGTTGATCTTGGGTTCATTTTTTAGGAACCCCCAAGTTGATTTATAGCCTCAAAATAGAGCTCATAGGATTGGGCAAAAGAAACAAGTGCAAGTCTTTCATTTTTGCACTGAGGTACATACACATCTTAATTTATTGCCGCGGTATGTTGAATAGTCAAGGCAGAAAAATGTTGTTGGAAGAATGTATAACATTTTTCATCTTAATTTGTCATTGACAGCACACAATTGAGGAAAAAGTGATTGAGAGGGCTTATAAAACGCTTGCACTTGATGCTTTGGTTATTCAACAAGGGCGGCTAGCTGAACAGAAAAGTGAGATTTTTATCTCCATTATTTGAGGATAATTTTGTGGCTTGATTGAGTTTATATGTGAACAACTCATTTGGATTTATTTTTGTCTGCAGCTTTTAACAAAGATGAGTTGCTCTAGATGGTGAGGTTTGCTGCAGAGATGGTGTTTAGTTCAAAGGACAACACAATTACCGATGAGGATATAAATACATTATTGCTAAAAGAGAAGAAGCTACAGCTGAACTTGATGCCAAAATGAAAAAGTTCACAGAAGATGCTATGAAATTTAAAATGGATGACTGTATGTTACTTGCACTATATTTTATTGATCATTTGCTGCTTGTATTGAAGCTAATGATTGTACTTCTTCTGCAGCTGCTGACTTCAATGATTTTGACGATGAAAAGGTGAGAATACTTTCAGGGAAATATTGTTTTCTAAAATACTACTCTCTTTTTTTATCTTGCATTCCTCTACTTTATCTTCTTTATTCTGAAGGAGGAGAACAAGTTTGATTTCAAGAAAGTTAGTTACAATTGGATTGATTCTTTGATTCTGTCATTCTTTTTTGATACATTAAGCGTCTTATTCTTTTTCTACAAGATTCATCTTCTCATCTCAATTTCCGAAATGTTCCTCACTTTCACAGCCTAACAAATTTCGAGAGAAATCGTCGGTGCAAAGGGGAAAGGGATTCTCCAATGATTTTTGGTATGGATTCGCTTCTTCTAACTCCAGCCGGTTGGAAGAGGGTTTGTGTGATTGTTTGATTTATTATCCCACGGTTTCCTTTCTTCCCCTTCTCCCTCAAAACCCTGATTCCTTTCCACATCTCAATCTCCCTTTAACGCACTGGTTGAAGATTTCCCTTTTCAAGTTTTTTGCAGGTTGTATACGGGTTAATTTCAGGGGTTGATTTGGGGTCTCCGATTTGTTGATCGTTCCTACTTGGTGCGTGGAAGAATGCCAACAAATCATAAATCAAAAGTGGTTGGTGCTGCTTGGCTTTACATGTATGTTACTTTGTTAGTTTCCCCATCTCTGAAGTGTTACTTTGTTGGTTTTCAAATTATAATTAGATTTTTTTTAGTAATGCATTGTAGGTGTTTGATTATTTATCCAAATGGAATCCTCTGTGAGTTAACTTTGGAAATTTTGCCCTTTTCTACCTCTTGGATTTATACTTTGAACCCTATGTGCTATATGTTTCGGTTTCCTGGTTCTAAAAAATCTGCGTTGTAATACGCGTTAAGTGTTTCCTAAAAATTCTTTCTTTCTTTCTTGGTGAGTAAGTGGAAGTGGACACGGTGAAATCAACAGCGCTCAGTGGAGGAGGATTGCCTATGGTCCAGTCACTCCATTTGCTCTTCTTCAGAGTAGGAAAAAACTATATTTCAACATTGTTGAATATGTCTTGTGTGGATAATTCTCAGTGGTAAGGAAAATTACAAGCTTCTATAAATATATTTTGCATTGCAAATTTTAGAGCAGGAAAAACTCTGTTTCGACAGTGTCAAAAATGTCTTCTTTGGATAATTCTCAGTGGTATGGAAAATCATAAGCTTCTATATATATTGTGCATTGCGAATTGAGCTTCTTTTTTTCTTGTTATAGGAGCTAAATGCCATAGTACCTAGGAGAGATGTTAAAACAACAACTGTAAATACCTTGGCATGATAATAGTTGGATACAAATAGTTGAAAATAAACTAAATTAACCCTGCTCATATATGAACAATTAGTAGTCCATATAGATCAAAATAGTGTCACGAAAAATCACCATTGTGCTAATGAAATCACGTATTTTAGTATGAATCCAATCCCGGAGCTGTCAATATTGTTCCATTGAAAGGCATAAAAAAGTAGATGTTCCTTTGAGAATAATAGGATTCCCATTTTGCATACTAAGATGAACTTACTTTTTTAGAGAGACAAAATCAATAACTGTAAGAGAAATACAAAACTCATATGGCAGAGGAAAAATAGAAACCAAATAGAAAAGATCGTGGTGGGAGATAAAGGGTGAAATTTAAAAAGAAAAAGAGAACTGGAGAGGGGAGGGGAGGGTTTTTTTCTCTTCCTTTCATTTTTCATACACTAATGAGAGGTTTTGCATAAAGAATTTTTTCAATACTACAAATGCAAATCTCAAGGTTTCAGTTTAGAAGAATGGTGCTTCATTATATGCTTCCTTCTCCATTATGTACTCTTACACTACGTTGATTCTTCTGTGCTTAAAAGAAAATAACATCACTACATTTTTATCTTCTTTTGGGAAATGACTCTAAAATTTCAATTCTTAGGTTGCAATACATTATGGAGTGCAGTAAGGATATGATTTCTCTCCTTGGTAGTCCAATGATGTCTTCTAAATTTTCCATTGATGACCCAAAGATGATTCTTGGGGTGAAATTGTGTTTTCAGTAATATCTCAATGACAGCATCCTTAGTGCTGTATATCCTTCTCATTTGATCGATGACACTGAAATCGGGATGTCCAAAAGCCAACATCTTTGAAAGCTGCCTGGGAGCTCAGTTTCTCCTTTCAGGAGTATGATTCTCTTCTCTCAAGAACCCAACCAACAATACACTCTAAGCTTGTATACTTTCAGAAGGAGCTCATCACTCTACAAGTTGTTACACCCAAATATCCCACCATCATTTCAAATGGAACAAGCATGTACTTTATGTCTCAGCCCATTATTTATTCGTAGTTAATGTTTTTTTCGCAGTATTAAAAAGTACATGAATTATAAGGAGAGGTGTTAATTCTCATCCACTTGTGCTCAGGTGGTTTGGAATATGAGAAACCTTCATTGTATTCTATTTGGTTATCCTTGAACTGATGCAGCACCAACGGAGCGTAGGTTTAGAACAGATCTTAGGGTTTAGAATTTGACTTTAGGATAGGAAAATTATAGGTTTATGGCCGAGGTTAAAGAAAAAATCTGCGAAAACTAAAGAAAATAAGGATAAATTTAGGAATCACTCCTAAACCTTGGTGTCACACCTTGGGATCTTTTAGGCGGATTGAGCTGGATCACGGCTTGGATTGGGGGTTTAGTTTTCTGTTTTATCGATATTGTTTGCTTGTATAGAAATTTGTAGCGTAAGTTTGGATTGTAGTTTGTTGGAATAGATTGGATAGATCGAGGAGCGATAGTGTTCTTGTTTTTTCAATTGTTTGCGTGCTTCATTGATTAGGGTAATTTGGTAGAAATTGTAGTTTATTGACTGAGAGGATTTGAAGAATGACCTCGGAAAACGAAGCTAGGAGTTCGTCGGACTTGGCAGTCGACGATGCCAATTCGAAAATCAATAGGTAATTCTATATCCTTTGGTGCTGTGTATTGTGTAGTTTTATTTGTTAGATAAACTATGTATGTTTCATTGGAGATTTGAATGTTCCTCTATGCTTTGAACAAGGGGTTGAAAATCAACAAAGAAGCATGATTTGGTGAGTGATAGATACCATGTATGGAATGTATAGTTACAACATTTTTTCCATCCATTTTATAGCTTAAGAGGGAATATTCTAATCTAGCAGCTAGTGGGGAAGTATGTCTTGTGACTGTTATTGATTGTTCCCGAGGCTATTATGAATTATTGGTCGGTGTAATAAACTAATAGTGAAGATTATTGTTTGAATCAGTTTTCCAATTGATTGACTTTCTGTGTTTCTTCCCTTTATTCTTGGATGTGTTGTTGGTCTGATCGCCCTTTGGTTTGTCGAGGAATCGCAGGGCGGTGAAACATTCTTCAGGTGTGTGTTGGAGAGTATGGAGGCAGTTTATTTGAACAGAAATCCTACTGCTAAATCCATCCTCGACCTTGTTCACTCGGCTGATGATGAACGAATATGCTACGACCATTTTGCGTTGAGAACATTTGGGGTAAGATGTTATAGTAGTTTATTTATCTGGATCTCTGGCTAGAGCTTAGTTCTAGTTGTATTTATATGGAGGCATAATATTCATATGGCGGCGAGGTCGGGCGAGAACCAGCGGCTCTGAGGTCCGGGGAGGCTTAAACAAGAATCAGAGGGGCAAGGCTCAAATGAGAACCAGAGAGGCAAGGCTCAAACGAGAACTGGAGGGGAAAGACTCAAACTAGAACCACCTGCGGCGAGGCTCGAACGAGAACCACCCGTGGCGAGGCTCAGACGAGAACCAGAGGTGGTGGCGACGACGAAAGATGGAAAAGAGAAGGGTTGAGTCGGAGGTCGCAAGCGAGAAGGTCGGAGCGACGGGGAGATAATGAGGCTGAGGAGGGAGGGGGTTTACCGGTGACGAAGTTGGGTTGGTAGGGAGGGGTTTAGTCGGAGACGGCGAGTTGAGAGTCACCGAGAACCAGGGTGGCACCGGCGGTGGTGGCTCTGACCAGTGGAGATGAGTAGGATTATTTTTCTTTTCTTTTTTAATGTAAAAACATATTATATTTATACATATACGTATCAGGGCGTGAAGTCGTAAAATACCAGGCGTAGTTTAAAAACACCCTAAGTTTATGGACAATTCACCATTTTTTTACTTATACATTGTATTAGTTAAATTACATAATAAATTAAAAAAATTATACTACTTCCTCTGTTTCTCTATTATTGACACACTTTCCTTTTTGAGTTATTTCTTTTATATTGACACATTTTCTATTTTTGGTAATATTCCTTCAATTCCATCCACTCATTCTACTTTTTACATTCTACATTCAATTTCAACCACTCATTTTCTTCACCTAAATCCAAACATCTAAACTCATAGTGCCACTTATAGAGAAACGGAGGGAGTATATATTTTTACATTTTCACATTCAAATACACATTAATACTTTTATTAACTTTTAAAATATAATATCTAAATTTTATTTTAAAAATTAGAATATTTAAAGTAAAAAATATAAGAGTAAAGTGTATTTCTAATCCTGTGTTTTGGTCGAAAGTGCATAAATGACCTCGTAAACTCTGAAATGACAAAAATAATCCTGAAAATAGTTGACCAAATTGTCAACATCCAATTTGGCTGGAAATTGGTAAAATGACTATTATACCTCTGATTAAAAAATCAAAAAACAAAGGGTTAGAAAAAGACAAAAATAGCCTCCCTCTTATTGGCTTGTCTTCCCCGTTTCTCTCTCCGGAGGGTTCCGTCCCAGCCCATTTCTTCCTCACTTTCGCTACAATTTCTTCCTCACCACTGCTAATCGAACTGTCATCTCAGCCCACGCCACCGTCCCCCCCATTTTAGCCGTTTCCAATGACCCCACCCCCATTAAAACTGCCACCGGCCTTCTCCTCACCGGCATCTGTCGCCAAATGTTTAGCACGGCGGTATCGTACGACGCCACTCCGTTTAGCACTCCGGTCACTCAATTTAGCACTGCGGCCTCCGTCGCCACACGTTTAGCACTCCGGCATCGAACGACGCCACACCGCCACAAGTTTAGCACTGCAGCCTCCGACATCTTTTAGCTGAGACGGCGAAGGATTTGTCTGGTTTATTGTGTTAGTCGGCGACGTTTAGCTGAGACGACAAATGATTAGTCTGATTTGGTGTGTGAGACGGCGAAAGCTGAGACGACAAATGATTAGTCTGATTTGGTGTGAGAGACGGCGAAAGCTGAGACGACATCGTTTAGCACTCCGGCTTCTTCTTTTTCAAACAAAATCGCCGCTTGTGAAATGCTTAATTCCTTGTGATTTATGACTAATTTTTGCTAAATTACTTGGGATTTTCTTGCTACTTTACTGTGATGTATTGTCTATCTAAATAATTACTTCAATTTTACCTCCTCCTCGCGACCGCGAAGCTGATGGTGCGGTGATGGAGTTGATGGCAGCAGGTTTGAAGATGAAGAATAAGAGTTATAGGGGTATTTATGTCATTTTATTTTTTGTATTGCCAATAGGAATATTTTTTTCCTTTTTACGAATGGTCAACTCATGAATTTGTTTTGTCAATGTCACAATAGGGTAATTTGAGTATAATTACATTATTTTACCAAAA
>JAULKK010000001.1:1445229-1456632 GCA_032355705.1 Rubia peregrina | reverse complement strand
ATGTTGTATTTGTACGTCCGTGTTTAATAAATGTCCACTTCTCATAATCTAGATTGGTTTCTTGTCTATTTTAAGGCCAGTGTATTAAAAAAATATGGGGTTTGATGTTTTTATATTCATGTGTGTGAATATAGGGCAATGAGTTGGATGCTGTCAATTGGCTAAAGAAATGGAGGTTCGTAGAGTACTATGAGTTCTTCCCACCTTATGAAAAAGGTTGTCAAATGGCTGCACCTCCTCTTGTCTTCGATGTGAAACTCTTTGCTGTCGATGAAGAACAATTTGAAGGTAGTCGGTCATCTTTGAACTGCAGTCCAATTATTCCCTCAATTTTCTTCAACTTCTTCTTACCGTCTCCTACCTTCTACGCCAGTGGCCAAGATGTGCACTTCCCCACTAGCCTGCTTCAGACGCCGCTACGTTCTCTTGCTACTACGATTTTGGTTTTTCCGTTTCCCCTTTGATTTGGCTACTTATGGTGTCTAATATTTTTTATAAGTGACCCACATATTCCTTATCTCATATTTTCGATTTGTTTTTCCTCGTGGTTCCCTGAAACTATTAAGTTGTAGTTTTTGTGTGATGAATGCCTAAATTGACTAGCTGATAGTAGAAGGTCTTGTCTACAGTCATGACTTGTGTTTTTCTATATTATGATGTGATTCTACATGCATGTTTTAGTGTTTTTAAAACTTAATAACAACCTTTTCATTTCAAGTCACATTTGCTCATTACAATGTATTTGACATTTTCATTTGTTCATAAAACAGTTGAACATGGTTGATGGAAATATGCAGTACTTGTATGATGAAAATGGTCGGAGATACGTTGGCGCTTTTGGAGGGATCACTATTGTTTCTTGTGGACACTGCAACCCTGGAGTTATCCAAGCCATAGTAAACCAGGTTAACATGTTGTAGAAACTATCTTATACTAAACCGCTCAATTATTAAATAAGATGAAGCTCTTGCTTCCAAGTTTCCTGGAGATCTAAAGGTGATAGAAAATATTCCATCTTCCATGCATTCATTACACTGAATGGCAAAATGTATGTGCAAGTGTGCAACATCTAATACAGTTTGAAGCTTTTGTTATTGAATTGAGTTAGCAGTGTACTAAAAAACCCGAGAATGGTTGGTATTTGCTATAGGTTGGTCTTGTTTCAAATTATGACTTGCTAGCTCTGGATTCCATATCAGGTAATCTTAAATCTATAAGACATGAAATCGACTTCTCATGACCTTGATTGTTCTCCATTGTCCGATGCTCAATTTTTAGCAGTGTTTACTATATTAGGTACCAGCTTCCATTTGAGTTTTCTCTTTTTGTGCTCATGTAGCCTATTTTTTATTGATTCCGAGGCTACAAATCTTTCCCTACCTTGCTTTATGGATGATCAGTCACTGGTTTAGTCTGTTATATGGTAGATTATATGATTTGGAGTGGACAATCTCACTTTGAGTGAATGATTGACCTACGAATGCATTTAAACTCTCATGTGCCCATAAGCTCCTTTGTAGGATAATCCAGTGCAATCTTATATAACAAACTATTCCGGGTTCTCTGTATACTGAAAACTTTTTCTACAATTTCTGGTGTCTATCCTTCATCCATCTTATTCAGTTCTCGAAGAGTTGGATTATTTATTTTCTATGCTATTATCAGCATGATTCGACGCAAAAATTACCATTTCCCCCTTCAAAATCGACAGCTCGTGCATTGCGAGAGCTGGAGACACCTAGTACTTTTGAAATAGTAATACATCTATTGTAAGGCTGATGATATCTCGATTAACGGTTATAATACATGATTGAAATTTCAGTCGATGAAATTGTATAATTTTTTCAAGAAAAGTGTCAAAATAATCCCGGATTTAAGTTGAAAGTGTCAAAATAACTTCGAATTTAAGTTGAAAGTGTCAATATAATAATGTAAAACCATAAAGTGTCAAACTAATCCTAACTTTATGAAGTATGTGTCAATATAACCCTGAGATGCGTTAACTTCGATTGTCAATGAGAATCTTGGTCCAAAATCTAGGAAATGATGATTTTGTCCCTGGATTAAAAAAGGAAAAGGACATAAACCCCCCTTATAACCTTTGCTCTGATAATATCTACCAGAGGCAGAGACATGGCGCTGATAACCTCTACCGGAGGTGAATCGTTCTGCTTTCTTCCACCCGCGTTAGTCCTCCCCTCCTCTCCTCTCGTTCAACAAGCTTTTTGGCAAGGCAAGTCTGGGTGGGGAACATTTTGCATTCATTGCATCATCATATCGAAGTTACAACCATGGGTGGTGGTAGGTAGAGAATGACGGTGGTGGGTCTGGGTTGGGGGGCAAATATGGTTGGGGTGTGTTGGCCTGGGCTGGGAGAATATAGCGCGAGATGGGTTGGGCTAGGAGGGAGGGGAAATGGGTGATGGGTCTGGGAGGGTGAGGTGGTGCGAGGTGGTTAGTCTGGGCTGGGTAGGAAGGAGGTGCCGGGTGGAGGAGAAATAGGTGGTGGGTCTGGGCGGGTGTTGGGTCTTGGAGGCGGAGCAAGTTTGTGAGGTTGTGATGGGCTGTGACAGTGGCGGCGGCTGAGGGTTTGACGGGTGGTGGTGGTTGGTGGGGAGAGGGTGGTGGCTGGTGGAAATAGGAGGGGGTAAAATGAAAAAAAAAATAGCTGAAATACCTGAGGGCATTTGTCTTTTTATGTCAGGTGAACGGTGAAAATCTCAGTCAACGTCAAAATATGGTCGGAAGGTTATATTGTCACAATGCATCATTAAGACAGGGTTAGTTTGGCAATTTTTAATTTTACAGGTATATATTGACACTTTCAGTCTAAATGTAGGGTTAGAAAATATTTTTATTATTATTAATAGTCAAACATGTCTTAAATAAAGTGGTGGTTAGAGTGTTAGTGTTAGACAACCGGATGAGTATGACTTTCCATATAACATTACTTCATATATCAAAACTATTATGTAACCCGATTAAATGAGTAATCTCTCCGCTCCAAGTTAAATTACACATTTTCTTGTTAGTTTGTTCCAAATAACTCGTGCACTCTCCTTTTATGGTTAATTTTTCATTTTTGTATTTATTTCTCCCCACTCATCTATATTAATTTCTAACATCCGATCCTTTTTTCCCTTTGAATTCCTCGTTATTCTTATAGGCATTGCTAAATCACACTTGTATTTTACTATCTTACACCCTAATATGTATAAAGATGCATAAAATATCATTTCTAATTTTTAAGAAACATAAATTTTAAAAATCCCATCACAGCTCACCCTCGCGACCCTTCCCATCACCCTCTCTCCCACCCACTCCCATTGCGAGAAAAACCACCAAATGGTCTCTCGAACATCGCACAATTGTGGTGATAGAAAACTCGTTGCACTTGTCGTAACCAGCAATGCATCCATCGATACATCTCTAGAGTTCTTGGTTAAGGATGATGAGAGTGAACGATAGTTTTTACCCGTCGCCAATTGTCAGCGCTAGAGATCCGTCAATATATGTCAACTGACACCCGCATATAAGTGGGTTGATTTATAATTTTAATAAAACCAAAATACAAAAGGTATAAAATTTATCCTAAATACATAAAGTAAGGCGGTATAATACAAGATGTAGTTTAGGCAATCTACTTTCTTATACTTACACTCATTCATGTGTTTTTTACCAGTGGTGGATGCAGGACAAAATTTGAAGAGGGAAAGAGAGAGGGCTGAACTACACTCACATCTCCAGGGTGGACGAATCCCCTGCTCGGACGTATCCTTTTTAAATTTTAATGAGCCGGAACGGACAAAGACATGAAGTGTATTACTCCCCCAGTTCGCTGGAGTTTATCGGGACGGTCGCACCGACTCATCTCAGTTTAGTTCCGCCGTTGTTTTTTACACCAATACAATTAATAAATGATTAAGTGCTAAAATGACCTTTACTTTAAGTTGAAAATGCCAATATAACCCTGCAATCTCAAAAAATATCAATCTAACCGTTGACTCTGCTAACTTTTTTATTTAATTTTATGATAGCTGGATTTTGTGGAAAAGATAATTTTACCCTTGAATAAAAAATGAAAATTCTATCACTGCTCCCTTGTATTTTCTTTCTTCGTTTCTTTCTTCCCAGCGGCAGAGGGTTTCCTCCCTGGAAGACTACGATCACATCATTGTTCTCTTCCACCACATCTATTATTTCACTGCAAGAGACCTCTGCCCCCTTTCTATTCTCATCTTCCGGTGGTGGTTCTGTGTTTAAATAGAGGGCCAAGCTACGGTGTAGGGCTTGGGTGGAGAGAGGTTCGAGCTGGGGTCATATATTTAAATCCGATGGTATTCCGACGCAGTGGAGAGAGGACCAGTCTAGGGTGGGGCTAGGGTGGGGTATTCCATTGTTGATTCTGATGTGGTGGTGGTTAGAGGGGGGGGGGGTTCTGATGTGGATGTGGTGGTGGTCGGAGGGGGATTTAGGTCGGGGGTGAATTTGGGTTTGGAGGTATGAAATAGGGTCACCCGGCGGGTCGATCAACGATGGGTCTGGGTGGATCACTTGTACTGATTGAAGTCAGAATTGATGGCGAAGACAACCGCATTTTTAACATGTGGCGAAGCAGGGAAGTCCGGGAAGCCTTTAGCGAGGTTGATGGCATTTCACCGTTCAGCCGGGTAGGATAACTGTTGAACGGGCGACGACGTCAGATCTTCGCCATCGCGGAAAATTTCTTCTCCTCCATTCCCTTTTTTGTCGTGCAACACCGACGATATTTTGATGTCGTTTCCGGTGGCGTTATCTATTGGGGTCCCGCAAGAAACTTATGTACTACGACGTGGATGCTGATAGAATCATTGCAATTTGTCCAAAATTTGGGCGGAGAATTTTTTGAAGAAGAACGATAGGGTTCTTATGAGGGGTATTTTTGTCATTTCATTCCTTGGTCTTGCCTGACTTTATTTGGTCAATGCCGAAATTAGGGTATTTGGATATATTAGCACAAATTTTTCAAAAATTAGGGTTAGATTGGCACATACAATAATTATTTATGATTAAATTAATATTTTCCGAGATTGTATGGTTATATTGCCACTATCATTCTATCGGTAGGATTATAAATGTATTTATCCCTTAATATTTTGAGTAACTTTTTTTTCAAAGTTTTAGCCCAAATCAAACCTTTTTTCTGAGATTGTATGGCCCAAATCAATTGTCGTCAAAATGCTTCACTTGGAAAAGCGTGGAGCCCATCGCTGAACGGTCTTTTCAAAAGGTTGTTCAAATCCCAATGGAAAGTGGGCCTTAAAATAAGGTTCCATATGAAACGGCGTCGTAGCAAAGAATTGAAAATGCATGTCCTTGCAGTAAATGCACCGTCTCGAGTCCCACGAATATGGTACACAGAACGGTCATCATTTGTGCGGCGCATTTTAGCCCCAACCATGCACCACAGTAACTCGTGACCGCTAGTTGGCGATTTATCAACATTAGAAGGGCCAAAGTTGATATAAAAGAAAATTTGCAAAATTGTGCCAATTTTCTCCCATGTCCTTGCATACTGAGTAAATATGGTTAATTGTGTAATGAGTCTGGTTTAGTGTTAAGCCGCACTCTCTATAACTGAGAGATCTAGCATTCAAAACACGCTTCCATCAAGAAATGTGAATATTAGAACAATTTTTTGATGGCGATTACCCAACGTCATGAGACCATATCGGTGGCCCTCACTGTTGTTTCCCAGTCTGCAAGTGATCGATGATGGTGAGATCGCGATGGTTTCGATTTTGGTGACATCAGCTCATTAGTGGTGTAACATTTGCGTGTTCTCAGAGGGCATCTCTAGCTATCAAACGGATGGAGTTTCATGCTCCATTGAGTTTCAACAGATTTAATGGTGGTATCTCCTATTAGATTCTATATTAGGATGTTAATATGTAATTTGATTGATTATACGTAATATTTAAAAAAGAGAGAGTAAATATCACGAATTGAACATAGCAATAATAGTAGTACTTGATGCTTTAAAAAATGCCTGAATAAATTATTAAAGTGTGTCAACAGAGAAAGTAAGTTAAAATTTTAATATGGGCGTATAAAAACACACTCCCTTCGTCCCATCATTAATTACTTAATTTAATTTTTGGAAGTCAAACTAATTCAACTCCGATCATTAAATTAAATTATAATATGTATAAGACTATTATCATATTACATGTCGTTGAATTCATCATAACATGTATTTGTATATTATAATTTTTCTATTTTTTTACACACATGAATAAAGACAATAACATTTAAAGATTGATGCAGTTGATTTAAAAATAAATAAATTAAGTAATTAATAGTGAGACGGATAAAGTATTGACTATAACACATGCATCATATAAAATCATGATTGTAAGGTAAATTCAGTTCAGTTCAATTCTGGTGATGACATCACATTACATCAAGGTTAAAATTTGGAATGTACCCATTAAATTTGTGATTTTAAAAAAAATATTATCACGTCCTGATTCAATTTTAGAAGTATCATGATTATATTACAAAAATGAAGTTATTGAGTATAATAAAATTTTAAAGTCAAGTACTTCCTCCGTTTCATTGAATGAGACAGGTTGGTTTTGTGGATTTGATACACTTTTCGTTTATGTCAATATTTATTTAAATTCATCCAGTCATTCTACTTTTTTTATTCTAAATTCAATTTCATCAAATCATTTCATTCACCTGAATAAAAAATTCTAATCCTATACTGTCACATTTAGCAATTTACATTAAACGATTTAATTCCGATGATTTCCCAAGTAATTTACATTAAGCAAGTGTAAATAAATAGTACACATAACTTTATGTACCCGGAAAGTAATACTCCTTACTCCCTCCGGTTCTCTAACATTCTTTTTTGCGATATTTTTTTAATATTGACACATTTCGTTTTTTAGCAAATTCTTGATTGTTTTTATCCACTCATTTTACTTTTTATCATTTCAATAAATTATCAATCATTAATTCTACCTTCCTAAATCCTTGTGCCAAAAACAAATGTGTCAATGTTAAAGAACCATATGGAGTATGTTTCTCTATTATTGACACATTGTTTATTTTATATTGGCATATTTTTCATTTTTGGTAATATTTCTTCAATTTTATCCGCTCATTCTACTTTTTACTATATTGATTCAATTTCATCCACCCATTTTTTTCACCTAAATCCAAGCACCTAAACCTATGATACCACTTATAGAGAAACGGAGAGTATCTGAAAATTTCAAGTACAATGCTAACATGCGCCTGAAAAACACACACTCACACACTGGTCAGTCTCAAGCTAAACTCCGTAACTTCTGTCAACATCACCTCCACAAAGAGCAAAAATTAACCTGTATACGTATGAGCTAATATGATTACAAGCAAAGCTCCAAAAATCCAATCTTGAATGCAGGAAATCATTGCGTGTTTCTCTCTCACTGTCCAACTTCTTCTTTTTGAATGTGCAGTTGACTAAAAATCCTGTCTTTACTGTGCCCTCTTGAGGTAAAGCTGAAATGGCTCCATAAAAATGGTACCCTTTTGTATGTTTTTGGAGATATTAATGTGGGTTTTTTGAGTGACAGCAAAAATGTTTGATTTTTCAAGAAGAAGAATGAAGTTGGGAAGGTACACTTGTCTTTATTGCTTTTGGGGATTTTCCCTTTTGTGTTTGTGCAGATATTGCCTTTGTTTGTGATGTCTTTTGTTGATTTGAGTGATTGGATTAATTGGTTCAAATGCTGGTGTGGTGGGGGTGGGGTTCTCTTCTTTTCTTTTAAATGATTCATTTCTATTCTTTTAAATGATTGATGAATGGTGGTGGTAGCAGATAGAGCTTTAAGTTAGCAACTTTTAAGGTTCTACTTTTTAGGTTAGGGGTATGAAAGCAAGGAATTTAAGTTCCAAAGATCTTACCAGCTGAATGTTAAAAGAATGTGGTGGCTTAGGGGTATGGACTTTTAGTGTTGAAGTTGAAAATGGCTCTAGATTTTCGATGTGATTGGTCGAAACTGTTAAGTCGCTGTTAAAATTTGTTGGAAGTAAGCTTAAAGACTTGTTACAACTGTTTGTTTGTTTACTAATAACATTTTTTATGCACCTTTGCAGAATGAAAGTTCAACTTTCGGATGCAGGACCGGGAACTAAAAGTCCGATTAGACCTCCTAAACGTGTCATCGTTAACAATGTGAGGGGGGATTTCATTTTCTTTAATTGTGTAGAAGAAACCATGATTTGCATTGAGCCTATTATGAAGCAAAACTGAGCATGAACTGCGATTTTCCTCATGGTAGGCCCAAGGTCTTGCTCCTGCTGCCAATAGTACGGAGGTAAGCTCTGAAAGTTCATCTGGAGCTCCAGAGCTTAGCAACTGCACTTCAGGAAACTCGGAGAACTGGATGGTTCTTTCAGTCACTGGAGATAAGCCATCACCTCGCTTTAATGTAAGGCCTTCTGCACCTAAATCAGTCACTATGTTCTTGTTCACTGAAGCTTAACATATGCCCTAATGTATAGCATGCAGCAGCGGTGGTTGGCAACAAGATGGTGGTTGTTGGTGGTGAATCGGGAAATAAATTGTTAGATGATGTGCAGGTGACGATTTGTTTTTTATTACCACTTCCTCGTCTTCTAATCTGTTTCGTTGAAAAACTGTTTTCTTTCCAGGTTCTACACTTTGATCGGTATTCCTGGTCTACAGCATCATCAAAACTCTACCTTTCTCCTACCAGCCTTCCATTAAAAATTCCAGCTTGCAAGGGTCATGCTCTGGTACAAATGTAGTTTCTAACATAAGAACATATTGTTATCTACTTCGTCTTTGCTTTTTAGAACTCAACACTTTGCATCGCTTCTGCCTTATAGGTTTCTTGGGGAAAGAAGGTACTTCTAGTTGGAGGCAGAACAGACCCTGCTAGTGATAAAGTTTCAGGTTATTGGTGTTTTATCGACATTGTTGTCGTTCTGGTTTAGCTTCTTCCACTTTTGACCCACTGGAAAACTTTCTAATGATGGTTTGTGCAGTTTGGTCATTTTACACTGAAACGGAGTGCTGGTCATTAGTTGAGGCGAAGGGAGATATTCCGGTAATAAATCCTTTGTTATTAAGGCATCTCCCCTTATTAAACATTGTCTATATGCATGTTGTGATCAAAAGTTCTCTTTGAGGTGATCATTGTAAAGGTTATTTTTTGGGTTTTGCATGTCTTGTTGGATATAAGGGCTCACTGAATATGGTCAAACAAATGCAGGTTGCTCGTAGTGGTCATACTGTAGTCAGAGCCAGCGCAAATTTGATTATGTTTGGGGGTGAAGATACTAAAAGGAGAAAATTGAACGATTTACACATGTTTGATCTGAAGTCTTTTACTTGGCTACCTCTTCACTGCACGTATGTGCCCCCTTAACCAATTTGAATGTGGATTTACCTTGCATTTCAACTAACATATGTTACATTCTCCTCTTTGCATGCAGAGGACCTCGACCATCGCCAAGATCACACCATGTGGCTACTATATATGATGATAAATCGCTTCTCATCTTTGGCGGATCATCCAAGTCTAGGACTTTAAATGATTTGCATTCTTTGGACTTTGAAACGGTTGGTCTTCTTCCTTATCATGACTATTAGAATTTTGCTTTCAGATTGGTGTTCTGACCCCCTTCGAATGTGTCCTCAGATGGTATGGTCACGAATCAAAATTCGAGGTTTCCATCCTTCACCTAGAGCTGGTTGTTGTGGTGCTCTTTATGGAAGTAAATGGTACATTGTTGGAGGTGGCAGCAAGAAAAAGAGTATGTTGAGAATCATAAGATTACAATTCTTTTCCTCACTTTAAAGTTTTTAATCTCTCTTCTAGTTGCTCTCGTGTTGGATCTGTATGTTCTTGAATCATACATCAGCTGAGAACTTCATATGTATCAGGGCGTTTGGAAACTCTGATCCTCGATGTCATAAAATTTGAATGGTCTGTTGCTGTCACATCTCCTTCGTCTTCCATTGCTACGAATAAGGTCTGTATCTCCTCCATCTCCATTACTCTAAAGATGAGATTTTGGATCATTAAGGATGGTAGTGGATTGTGCAAATTATTCCGAAAGTTAATAATCTAGATTACGTATCTCTTACAGGGATTTAGTCTGGTGCTTTGGCAACACAAGGAAAAGGATTATCTTGTTTCATTTGGAGGTTTCAAGAAGGATCTATCAGACCAGGTGAAGCATAAAGTTTTTTACCTGTTATGATACATACATACATCAAATGCAGAAATGGTGGTAATTGGTCATCGGAATACTAAATCAACAGGTCGAAGTGCTGACTGTGGAGAGGAATGATTCATCAGTCAGTCGGAAATCAACTTTGAGTAAGGTTTCTGGATCCTTGCTCCCGGAAAACCTCTTTTCGTCCACGACGGTTGATTCTGTTGCGCGACAGAATATCGCATCTGCTGTTGAACATCATGGCTCTGGCAGAAGATCGTTGTC
Source organism: Rubia peregrina (assembly GCA_032355705.1). Classification (NCBI taxonomy): domain Eukaryota; kingdom Viridiplantae; phylum Streptophyta; class Magnoliopsida; order Gentianales; family Rubiaceae; genus Rubia; species Rubia peregrina. Next base: position 1,446,123 of record JAULKK010000001.1, on the reverse strand, counting down.
AGAGTCCTTGCTCAGTGAGCACCCGGGTTCTAGCTCGGGCAATATCTCGCTTCGAAAGCAGTTCCATGATGAAGAAGGGACTGCTGAGAAAGGGCCCAAGTTCTCAGAAGATAGAAGCTCACACAAGGTTTGTCATTCATGTCAAATTTATAAATAATTGAGGAATGATCGTGGCATCATATAAATGGTACTTCTTTCTTGATTTGATATTTCATAATGTAGGATTTTCTTCTCAAAGAAAAAGCTGATTTTGTTTTTAGGTAATGGATCAAAAGGTTAAACAGCTTGATGCTTCTGCTGATTCAAGTGCGAATGGCGATAATTCCACTGCCAGAGAACCTTCATCGGCATCAGAACCTGGAAGTGGAAGCTTTTCGCTAGATAGCGACGAAATGTTAATTCAAGGACGCGATGGAAAGTCATCAATGGTTTCAAATGTCTCTCACTTTTACGAGGCAAAGCTGGCCTCTGTTATGAGAAAGAACGGGATTCTGGAAGGGCAGCTCGGGGCTGCATTGTCAGGTCGTGAATCAGCCGAGCGGAACTTGTCTGCTGCTCTGAAAGGCAAGCAGGAAATGGAGAAGAAACTGGCAGACGCCAATAAGGAGTTGGACTTGCTCAAGGAGAAACTATCCAGTATGGAGATGGCGCAAGACGAGGCCAATAACCAATTGAATATTTAATGTCTGCGTTTATGTGTTAAGCAAATACAGTTTTTAGACAAGGAATTTATAATTTCGTTCTTACCGCAATGTGATGATGCCGATAAAGAAGTAGCTGAAGATGGATAGCTGGAAGTTCTATAATTATCTTGCAAAAAAAAAACCTAAACTAAAATTTTAAAAGGATTAACAAATATTTTAAATATATGAACTAATTTATACATTTGTTAGT
>JAULKK010000001.1:1419624-1435867 GCA_032355705.1 Rubia peregrina | reverse complement strand
CAAATAGGTCTAAACCTTTTACATCAAGTCAAGTGATATTATTACATCAAGTCTTGGTATTGAACCAATTTTCATAGGAGTACTATACACGCGGAACTTACAACTTTAGAGCTCCACAAGGACAAGGATCGACAGCATCACCTTCTCCACTTCGTCAGCAGAGGTCCGCAATGACCTAAACAATGATACACCACACTGAAACGGTTGATTCTAGCCTTAATACATACGGCCCGATGCCTACAAACCTACTTTTGGGCTCATACCATTGTGCTAGTGACTAGTTATCCGATCCGCCAGGTACTTCTCAAACACGAATCCTCTAGTAGAATGATGAAGTGGATAGTCAAACTAGCCCAGTATGGTATTCAATAATGCTAGGGCTAAAGGTGTGGTTTTTATTCCCATATTTTATGTTTTATAACATTCATGTGATGTTGTCAGTTGTTAGGACATTAGGTTCTCAATTTTGACTAGTGTATTTTCCATTTTTCTTCAATTGGTTGAGATTAAAAAAGGGTTTTATACACATATTTGGGATTTTCATGCTTATTTTTTTGTAAAGTGATGGCTTGTTTGTATTCTTGGGTGTTGGTTGAAAGTGTTTATGTAGTTAGTTTTCATAGTAGCTTTGTGTTGAAGCAAAAGAGATGTGTTTGTTCATATGAATATGCCTTCGGTAGTGTCTTGCAGGCAGAGTCGGTTAGACCAACAGGTATGCGATGTTGTACCTATCATATTAGGGTATGATATGTTGAATTTGATACCACTGCACACCTGCCGGTCTGTACAAAACTGGTTATATGTTATTTGTGTATGAAATCGAGTATGCAAAGTTGCACTCCTGTCATCGGCTTAACAGATGTGTCTGCGACAGGAATACAAATTCGCATATTTGTATGACAGGAATGCAAATTCACATAAGATGATTGTCAACAGACATCTCTGTGAAATTGACTATTACAAATAATTAGATATTGATTTCCTGTGAACCTATTGTGCGACATCACAAGCTACTATTGTATCCGATCAAAACCTGGACTGCGAGTTCAAACTTTATTAACCGACTTCGCACATATATCAGTCATAGCTTTTATTTAGATTTTAAAAACTTTTAACCTCAGTTATCATAGAACTGAGGTAAAAAAAAGTCTACTATTTACCTCAATTAATTTTTAATCAAAGTAAAAGAAACATTTTTACTTCATTTTAAAAAATTGAGGTAAAATAATCTTTTACCACCGTCATTTGACTAAAAATTTTTAAAAAATAGAGGTAAAAAACCCAAAGTAAAATGTCATTTTTCTTGAACGACTACTTTAACTATTTTATTAAATATGGCCAAATATTCATTATCACAACTAGTTGTAAGATCTTATCAATTGGATTACGTTAGTCAATGCTGTAACTATTTGATCAATTTGATAATGAAGCCGGCGCGATTTCATAAATTTGATTTCCTTAACAAATGCTATAAAAGGTATACCGAGTACACATTTGAAAACCTTATACAGAATTATCTTTTTTTCTTTTGAGCAAAAATGAGCAAATCTGTTCTTCTATGTCTCTTGCCATTGGTATTCTCGATTGGTCACTTCACCACTTCTGAAGGTAAAAATATATCTTATCTTTATAAACTCCTTCTATCTATGTAAAATTCATAGATCGAATTATCTCAGTAAAATAAATTGACAGTCTTTTTTTTAGTTCAGGAGATTTAGGACCGTTATGCCCCGCAACATTTCCACTACCAAAGAAGAGCTCTTGCGGCGATAATGGAGATATGTGGTGTTTGCATGTATCGTTAAAGAAATTTCCGCCTCAAAAATATCCTCAAAAGTGTTCTTGCAGTGATGAAAGACCCATAACTGATGTATGCGAATGTTATATCCTTTGTAATAATACTACCAATTAATGTTGAGTACGTCTCTGGAAAGACGGCCTTTCCATAAGTCCTGGAAAGACCAAGGTTTAAGGTTTAAAGTGTAAATTAAAAGAAATTAAAATATAATTTTTGGGTTGTATGAATCAGGTTATAAATTTTATAACTACTACACGTTGCATAATAAATTTGTAATATTGCAACTTAGACATTTTACCTTTTATTATTATAATTAAACTCATCTTTTCATAAGCCTATGGAAAGACGGTTTTTCTCAAAACTTTGTCATTAATATTAGTAAATAAACATCGGTAAAAAAATTAATAGTTTGATTTTCTGAAAATGAGATACTAATTAATTAACAGATTTATTCAATAATATACGACAAAGCATTTCGATTGTCTCATTCTTTGCTAAGAGCAGTGGTCGCAATTTGTACTGTTTGTTCAAAATATAATTTTAAAACTGAGCAACCACTACAAAAAAAAAAAATCAAGTAGTGACACTTGTTTTGGGACAGAAATAACTTTGCCTTTAAGTGTCACTAAATTTACTGATACGAGTATATGTCATTAAACCAAACTAATACATCAGTTCATGTCACAAAATTTATTGACAATTTTACTTATCAACGTGTCACAAAAAAATAAAGAAACTTTAACGAGTCACAATATTTTATTGACATGCTGAATAAAGGCACTTCAACAAATGTCACTACTAATTTTAGCGACACTTTTGATTGTCACTAGTATTCCTACAAGGCGTCGTTACTGGAAAATTATTTGGTAGTGAACGGCAGTGGAATTTTAATTAATTTTAGAAATAAAAGTCGAAAAAAGACTGTTTATTTGCGAAATTAATTTTACAAGAAATTGGCCAAAAATTGCAGCAATCCAACATAATTAATTGAACGCAAATTATTCAAAAATTAACAACTCGATTGAAGGATTAAAATTAAACTAGAAATGTAAGACGATAGATTAAGGTGGTTGTACATATATCTACGAAATTATAAGATATTTGGTCTTTGATTCTCAATGGAACCGAATTAAATAATCCGAAATAGCAATAACTTAAAGGAAAATTTAAAAAATATAATTTATTAAAAGATCTCTTTTTTATTTTATTTTCTTATGTTATTGCATACTCTCCTATTAAAATTATGGGATAAAATTATTGTAATTTTATAGAATTTCATCACATTCGCTAGCTACAAGAAAAATGACTCTTACTTTGACTCTTTTTACTTTTGTAACCGTATTTGACCATTTTATTTTTGACTTCTGAGCTCAGAAAATATTTTCTTCTTTTAATGTTCTAATTAATTCAGCTATGTATTTTTTGAGCTTAATAATTAAGTTTTGAGGGGAAACATCATTTTGGTAATCTAATTCTGCTTTTAGACTACTTGTTTCTGCATTTTAAATAATTATGTGTACACCCCAAAGTGTTCTTTGTTCCAGATTTTTATGGTATTCTTTAAATCTTTTAAGATTCGAGACCAATCTAAACATTCCTGTCTAAGGAGCGGGGTTGACAAAATAGACCCGTAAATGGGTTGTCTATTTTTAAATTTATGTGGGTATGGTAAATTGGGTAAAAGGTCAAATCGGTAATTGAAAATATGGGTTGAGAGGGTTGAGTTTGTGGGTTGACCGTGCGTTTACCCATATGGGTTGAAATTCGCACACTAGTGGAGAAATGAGTGGTTAAAGGCGGTCTACCAAACCAGAGAAGGAACCTTAGAACCTCCTTCTCTGCTTCTGCCTTTGAACGAAATTGATCAAAGGCGGTTCCAAAACCACCTTCTTTTGGGGCTTGAAATAGGTTCCGAATTCAGAACCTGTTTCTGAGCCTCTAAAAAAATTGGCGGAAACCAGAAAGGTTTCCAGCATCTCGAAGCAAAGTCGAATCTGAAGCCCAAGCCCAAGGAAGCCTAATCAAGAAAAAGGCAACCCAGTGTCATTGGAATATCTTAAGCAAGCAAGTAAAAGGTGAGCTGAAGCAATGTCATTGGCGGATGACAACCCAACGGTGCGATGGCGAACTCCGACCAAGCAGCGTGAAGGGCTCTGAGGCTCGGTGGCAGACAGATATGTAGTGGTGGAGAACTCTGTGGCGTAGTGGTTGATAGATCCATAGTGGCGGAGGGCGTCGGGTTCAACAGACGGTGTCAGGTTTAGTGGAGGGTTTCGAGTGTTCAGTGGCAAGCGGAATGAGAATGGTGGAGGGTGAGAGACGTGAGAGTGTCGGACGGCGTGAGAGTGGTGTAGGACGGACGGTGTGAGAGTGGTGGTGGGGAGCACTGGAGAGAGAGAGAGAGAGAGGCAAGATTGGAGAAAAACTTATAAAACTTTTGAATGCGTGAAAACCCTACTGTTATAGGTTTTTATATTGGGCCAAGAAGACAGCCCAAGAAGCACTCCTGAACCCGAAAGTGCACTTCCAAAGTCGGAACTGCTTTTGGCTCTTCCTTAATCGATTGCAATTAAAGGAGGTTCCATCTTTAATTAATTTCGAACCGCTTGTAAAAAGAAAAAGATGACCCGGGAGGGAGTTCAGAACTCAGAACCTCTTTCTGATCCTCATTAAAAGCGATTCTTCAGGAACCGCCTTCTAACAGTGCCTTTAATCAAGCCTTCTCCACTAGTGGCAGGTTTACCCACATGGGTTGGTACATAAACCCATATGGGTCAAAATATAGGTTGGACCCCGCGGGTTTACCCCTATCGAGTCCCACTTTTTGTCATTTGTTAAAAAAAATTATCGTCCTAATTGTCATATTATTATATATACACCAATTTTTCAAGTCAACAACAAGATGTATTCACAAGATGATATCAACATTGCAAGAAATTGTCTGGCTAGTTATTTAGTTAACGTCAGATTGGTATCTATTAGAAATCCAACCGTGGTTTAGAATCGTGCGGAATCGAATTTGTAGTGTATATATATGGATAACGCATAATGTGTGGAATAGAATTTGCGAGATCTCTATTCCTAGCTATAGATTGTTGATTTGTTAGCTTAGTCTGTAGATTTTTGTTAGTTAGCTATAATTATGATGTCATTTGTTTTTGGGAATAGAATTGGATAGATTTCTATTCCTATCTATAGAATGGTGCTTCGTTAGCGTATTCAATATATATTTGTATGAATTGGAGCAGATATATGAGGCTTTTTGTTTTGCCAGGTTTTGTATATTGGTATTTTTGGTTTTTACTTCTTTCCCAATTGAGTTCCGAGTGCAGAACCACTGTCCTAGCTTCATGTCTGGGTGGCTCTTAAAGAGCCAATTTTTCAGTTCCGGACTTGGAACATAAAATCCTAAACACGTCACGATTCAATAACTTTAAAATCATTTTTGTCACTCTCACGAGTCAAATTACAGTAGCAGAAAAGAAATTACATCCAATTAAGGAACTAATTGCATAGGCCATAAAATGGATCCATTCCAAGAACCTTCATACGATTCCGGACTTGGAACTAGATTTTCAGCCCCATCGATGCTCCTTAAGTTTCGAATTCAGGACTCCAGTTCCGATATCGAAACATCTGGAAGGCGGTTCCTCCACCGCATACAAAGGCGAAAAATAACAACCGATAATGACACCATTTTAAAAGGCAACCTCCTTTGATCGATGACTATCGAAGGAAAGACCAGAAAAGTCACATGCAAAGTGACTCTTTTGGTACGATATAACCGCTTTAATATGTCATCATTCACTAGTGCCACTACTATTTCGGACAAAAGATGGGATATCCAATCATTAATTAGCAACTAAAAGGAATTTTTTTTTTGTCAAACGTAAATTATATCTTATCACATTCATTTCTCAACATAATCTGACAGAAAGAAGTCAATATAATTCTTTACTCGTGCTTAGACCCTATTCTTCCAAATTAATTTTATATTAAGCTGAATTAAATTAAATATACTAAAATAACTTAATTGAACTAAAATGAAAGAGTTCGTTTCTTGAAAGACGATATTTCTATAACTTATGGAAATGTCAAAGTTTAAACTGTAAATTAGAATAAATCAAATAAAAATTTTGAATTGCATTAATCAGGTTATAAATTTATAACTAATACACATTACATAATTAATTTTTAATATTACAACTAAAATCTTTTACCTTTCTATAATTCTAATTCAACTCTATCTTTCCATATGCGGTCTTTCCCAAAACTTTTCCAAAATGAAATATACCTGTAGTAAAAAATAAAAATTGGGATATTTTGAAAAGTTGTGGGTCTAGTATGAAAGTTGTTACATTGTGGGAATTTAACAACATATTCTTTGTTAATTTGGTAGTTTTCAAAGTGTGTCATTTTATTGGTATGGACGAAAAAGAAAAATGTGCCACTTTGGTAGGGACGATGAGAATATCACGTACTCTCTAAGTCTGTCTCAATTCAAGATGCAATATAAATATTCACTTAGTCAAAATTTCGTAACTTTGGCCTCAAAATTGAATGGGTGTATAAGTATAAATATAAATATTATTGAGTGATACATTGTTAGATTTGTTATAACATATATTTTTAGAATATCAACTTTTTATAAGTTTTAGTTATCCTTAATAAAATATATTAAGGATAAAATATTTTTGATTTAACTGCTGAAAGTTAAAGTGTGCAGTTTAAAATAGGACAGAGAAAGGATTACTAAACTGAATTTAATTTAATTAAACTAAATTAAAATACAGATAAAAGTACTTATTCCAATAATTGTTATTAAAATCATTGACAAATGACGGAACATTGACATTCGTCGAGCTTGGCCCTGGCATCACTACATGCACAATCTTGCGGCTTTCGGTTTGCACCAAATATCTTTAGCGATTGTTGAAAACACAGGCTATTCCCGGTAACGCCACAAGCACCTTGGCCTGGTAATGCAAATGTTACCGGACAAAGCGGTAGCTCTATCCCTAAACACAAACCCAAACAAAATTATTAACATGTCAAAGGTAAATACATAAAAGAGATTATGATTATTAAATCAGTGTTTCTATTTTTTTTATAAATAAAAATTTATTAACATGATGTGTTTTATGACTTACTCAAGTTTATTAACATGTAGAAAATACTTATGATTATTTTATCAATGTTTCTAATTTTTTATAAATAAAATTGCGCGGTTAATAATTTAGACAGAAAATTAACATTAACAAAGATCGGTAATCATTCTTAGAGGGGGCATAAATCTAATACTCCCTCCGTCCCAACAGTTATGACCTATTTATTTTTTTACGATTTTCAGTGATCATGTTTGACCGTCAATAACTATAGCTACATTTAACAAATCCGAATAAAAAATTGATGGTTAGAAAATAGATATTAAGATGAATCTAACAATATCTCACATGACATTTTTTTTATAAATATATTAATTTATATTTAGGTTCGACTTGGAAAAAGTAAATAGGTCAAAACTGGAAATGAATAAGGGAAACGAGACATATCGACAGGAATGTAAGAAATTTGTGAAAATACCTTGAGAAATGGTGAAAAGACCCAGCAAGAGCATCAGCGGCAAGAGGCGGACAAGAATAGATGTCGTCATGATTTTTGCACAAAAAAAGAAGAAGAAAATATTCTCAAACAGATTTTATTTTGGTTATGAATTGATCGATGCTTGGTTTGACATTCTAGTACCCTTTTTTTTATAGAGTTTTGGCACTTGGCAGTGGTAATTAAGGTAAATTTCGTTACATTACGCCATTAATTTCAATAATCTAAATGTTTAAATGCTCATCAAAACATTTTGCAAAATCGCATCAACCAAATTGATTAAGATCATATAATTCATTTATTAGAGTATCTAAATTAGCTATATTGATGCGTGCATTCCCCTTCTTAATTGACAGTTGACTTTTTAGTTTTAATTGTAACTTATTACATATACGACCAACATTACTCAATGATTTTACTTAAATCTTATCTGATCTGATCTGAACTGAATTGAAATGCAGATAAGCTCGGGATAACAAGGCCTTAGCACATTTACGAGACCAAAGACAAGTTTCTTTTGTAAAACAATCTCAAAACGATATTGGGTTCAAAGTATAATTTTTTGGAGTTTTTGTTGGAGGGGTATTAAAATATGGCAAAGTCTTGGGAAAGACGGTCTTTCCATAAGTTTAGGGAAAGACGGTCTTTCCATAAATTTATGGAAAGACGAGATTTAACTTTTATCTTTATTTCATCTAATTTACACTTTAACCCTTGGTCTTTCCATAACTTATGGAAAGACCGTCTTTTAAGAGACGCACTCAAAAACAATATGTGCAATCATTCTTTTTCATTGTTAATTGCATCTTTATTTTAAAACAAAAATTATTTTTAATCCAAAAAATAGTACTCATAAATACGTTTTCAAGAATCAATTCTTTTTGTCGCAAGACAAAAAAAGTGGTAAAATTAAGCCATATTTCCAACTTTCTTTATGCTGCAGCACTAGTTTAATTCCCCGGGAAGAGGCAGAAAAATGTACAGCGGCTCAAGCGACGGCGAAGCCCACGACGGCGGTGGAGGGCCGGCCCGGAAGATCCCACCCGCGTCCTCCATGCTGTGGGTCCGTAATCTCCGCCGCTTTATCGGATCCGGAGCCGGGTTGGGATCCGAAGCTCTCATGGGTTAGCTGGATCTTTTCGTCCTAGCTCAATGCACCAGATTTACTGTCATTTTGATTTACTGGGTTCCTCTGTTTTCACTTTTTGATTAGCAAAATGCAGTGAATTGGGAGGCAAAGTTTAGGTTTTATTGATCCCTTTTCGATGATTTTACTTGTATTGATGAAATTGTGTAGATATTATTTAGAATGGATTTTTCTACTTGGTAATTGAGATTGAGGTTTTGTTTTGATGTATATTTTTGCACTATGACAGAGCTCGAAACAAAACGAATTTTGCTGGATATATTCAAGGACAAGCAGCAAAAGAGTGCTGCAGCTGGTACTATTCCGAGTTTCTACAAGAAGGTATTCATCACATTGATGAGAGGCTTTGCATGATGCTAGATTATCCATAACAGTACTATGAGTTGTTACGTTAATTTTCCGTGGCATTTGACATTTTCTGTGCTTTTGGATTGATATATCTACATTCTTCGTGTTTAGAAACCGGAAGAAGGATCTATCAGTCATAGGGTTCAGCGGCTAGCGAAGTATAGGTTCTTAAAGGTAACTATCGCGGTTTATCCTGTTGTGCTGATTAGATATTTTTTTAACCGAATCAATCTAGTTTTGAGAATTTACTAGTCCTTTAAGATTAATTGACGAATCAATGATAGCTTGAATCTATTTTTATGATATACAGAAACAATCTGATCTTTTGTTGAATGCCGATGATTTGGATGCTATGTGGGTTTGCCTGCGTGAGAATTGCGTGGTTGATGATGCAACTGGAGCTGAGAAGGTATGTGACTAAATTGGTTTATGTTTTTGTATAGGCTAAATGCTGGACTTGAACTAGTTGCAGATGACCTTTTGCTCATTTCTTTGTACATCAATGGATTTTTCATGCTTAGCCTCTTGTTAGCCTACTGTGCTTTATTTAAGTATTCTGGAATGAACTTTCTTTGCCATTTTTCAGATGAATTATGAAGACTTTTGCCATATTGCCTCCGTATGTACAGAACAAATAGGCCCTAAGTGTCGGCGATTTTTCAGTCCTTCAAATTTCATGAAGTTTGAAAAAGATGAATCTGGAAGAATCGCCATTTTACCCTTTTACCTGTACGTGATGCGAACAGTAAGTCTCCTCAATCATCAAGGAGTTTCTTTGTGCGTTTACCCCTTTTTCTCGAAACATAGTTATGAAAATGTTGGTCAACTTGCTTTTCAGGTTTCACTTACCCAGGCCAGGATTGATATGAGTGAGCTGGACGAGGATTCTGATGGCTTCCTTCAACCTCATGTATGGTTCTTACAGTTGATAGTTAAATCATATTACATGTCGTTTGTTCTATGGTTACCATTTGTCTACCGCATGTTACTTTTGGAGCCATGATGTAATATGTTTATTACAGGAAATGGAAGCTTATATAAGAGGACTTATTCCTAATTTGGCACAGCTCCGAGACATGCCTGCAGCTTTTGTGCAAATGTACTGCCGTATAGCTGCACACAAATTTTTCTTCTTCTGTGACCCTAATAGGCGAGGTCTGTGTTACTAGCTTCAATTTTGGATAACCTGATTCTATATCATTTTCATGATCATGAGTTATGTTTCCCTCACTACTCTGTATTTTATTTGCGGTACCATTTTGAATCTTCAATGTTGGTCTCTATTACACTCTAATAGGAAAAGCATGCATAAAGAAGGTGCTACTGAGTAACTGTCTCCAGGAGCTGATGGAACTACACCAGGTATTACCCGAATATTCTGACTTTAATTCGAGCAACCTTTCTTATCATATTGTAACATTATTTCAACTAGACTAATATGGATGTAAAATGAGCTTATAGTAAACATGCTTCTGTTTTCTACTTCTTTACATTGTTTTTCTTGAATATATTTGCAATTTGTCTTCTTGTGGTGAAAAGAGTGAAGTCTGGACTTTAATTCGTTAGCTTGTGTTTGATAAGCATTTTTCTTTTCTTTTTTCAAATACAATAGGAAAGTGAGGAGGAAGTTACTGATAGTAAACAAGCTGAAAATTGGTTTCCCTGACTTCTGCTCAGCGCATATGTGGTGAGTGCTCAAGAACTTACGGAGATTGATTGAACATTTTAAATGCCTTCGTTTTCATATCAGCATTTATTGAGGTCTCTTGGGTTTTACGAGTTGTTGTACTAGGTTTTATATCTCATTAAAGTTGATTCCGACTAGTGGTGTTTGTAAATTTGTAGATATGTTCCTCGCTCTTGACAAGGATATGAATGGAACCCTAAGCAAACAAGAGCTTCGAGAATATGCAGATGGAACATTAACAGATATCTTCATCGAGAGAGGTAAGACAAGATATTTGCATGCCTTTATAAGTGGTATTTGGAGACGGCTACATTCAAGTGCTAAAATTCCGTCTTCGCTTTTTGTGTGTGTGTGTTTTATAGTTTTTGATGAGCACGTTCGACGTGGAAAGCTTGGAGGTGGAAATTCCCGGGAGATGGATTTTGAGAGCTTTCTTGACTTTGTTCTGGCACTAGAAAATAAAGACACTCCCGAGGGACTTACATATTTGTTCCGCTGTCTTGATCTTCATGGGAAAGGTTTTCTAATGACAGCTGATATACACACACTCTTCAGGTACCACACTTTCTTGATATTGGTGATTGATTTATCATTACACGGAAGCAAAGAAGGGAAACTTCTCGAAGCTGATATGTTTCCCGATACAACCTTCCAACAGAAAATTCTGTTTTTTCCTACTTGTGGGCTCGAGCGAGTTCCACAAGTCTCAAGTTACCAGATACATTGATATCATCAAAGTTCAAATTTATTCCATCAAACGCTAATGAATGAGATGCTAATTCTTCCATTGACTCGTGAAACAGGGATGTACATCACAAATGGATCGAGGGAGGGAACTACGAGCTGTGCATTGAAGATGTAAGAGATGAAATCTGGGATATGGTGAAACCCGCAGACCCGTTGCAGATAACATTGGCCGATTTGCTGGCTTGCAAGCAAGGTGGGACAGTTGCTAGCATGCTCATAGATGTGCGTGGTTTCTGGGCTCATGATAACCGTGAAAATCTTCTCCAGGAAGAGGAAGAGCCGGAAGAAGAAGGGTAATGGTAATGAAAACCGAAAACCTTACCTCACTCTTTTTGTGTGCTTTTTAATTGCTCAATTCATGTACTATCAAGTAGTAGTAACTAGAAACTTGTTGCCTGGATTCTAGAACTGATTTTATGTACTAATGTGCTTATAGAATGGCTGACAGAGCTCAATTTGACATGTAAATATGCCAAAATGTTTTGAGACTTTCTTCATCTTTGGAAATGAATGGAAGAGTAATCTTTTAAGCCCCTTTTTTCACTGCTTGTACTTGCCCATCTAGGCAAGATTCGTGTTTCTATAACTAAAACTGGTAAAACTCATTTACTTGTCCACCCAAGTAAGAGTCGTGTTTCTGATACAGAAACTTGTAAAGCTCGTTTACTTGCCCATCCAATGAAGAGTCTGTTTCTAATATTGAAACTTGTAAAAATCGTCAATTCAAGTAAGAGTCGTGTTTCTGATACTAAAACTCGTAAATACCTCAACATATGAAGCAGGGAGAATAATGAGTGTCAAGTGTAAGCCAAAACAAGATGCTCTTGCAACCAAAAACCAAAGTAATAAGCCCATGCCACTGAATCTGGCCACATGAAGAGCTTTTGCTATTTCAGGAAACGTGACACTTTCTGATCTTTTCTCCACTATCAAGTTGTTTAAAGCTGAGTAAAGTACATACTCCATAAAGAAGAGAAAATGTGAGTGTACCATAAAAAAGAGAAAATGTGAAAAACTACAATAGTGACCTTGGATGGATAACTCCAAGAAACTGATAACATATCAACAGGCAATAAAAGGGTACAACCCTGTCAATATCCAAGTACATTTGGAAGTGATGGTTCCTATGCTAATAACATTTGCTAAACTTGGAGTAAGAGCATGTGCAATGGTGATCTCTTAATTTTAAGAGACCACTTAAGAAATCGAAAATGCCCTCAGTGGGGATCTCTTAAGTGATCTCTTAACAAGAGACCACTTAAAAATCTCTTGCTAAGAGACCGGTCAAGAGACCATGTTGTCAGGCGTGGAGAATGGGCGTGTCAGGCCGCGCATGTGCAAGAGCCCATGCATTTCGTTCATTTGTTGCTACGAAATTCATTTGTTGAATATGAAATTCATTTGTTTTTCGTTCATTTGATATTTTATTTTTCGTTTGTTTTGTAAAAAAAATTCCATTTACTTTAAAGCTTTTTTCATTTATTTTTTTTGAAAACCGAAATTCATTTTATATATTGTAATGTATTATTAAATTTTATATTCAACTTATTTTGGGTGGACTAATTTATTTAGATTAAATGTTAATGGTAAAATTAATGAGTAATATGATATAGAAAATTAAGTGGGCTCCATGAATAGTACAGAGTTGTCTCTTACCACTGTGGGGAAAAAATGGTGGTCTCTTAGGGTTAAGTGGAAGAGAGAGATTGAAAATAATAATATATTTAATTAGTAAGAGACCACTAGCGGTCTCTACCACTGCACATGGCCTAAGCCAAAAGAGTTCGAATTGTAATAAAAAAATTATAAAAAAAAATAAGAGAGAGAGAGCGCGCATTTTCAGTCCGTAACTATTTTGTTTCAGTATGGGTTTTATTTTCATTATTCACCTGCTTTAAAATTTATTGTAAAATTTCATTATTATGCATATAAAAATATTATTACGTGATAATGATAAGGGGACATTTGATTGGGGTAAATCAGGAAAGAGAAAAAGAATCTGAGATCTTGATTCCATTAGTTAGTGTTTGATTTGGCTTTTTTTATCATTACTTTTCCCCAATTCTAGTTCTACAATTCTCCAACGTGATTCCTGATCTTACCCTGAGATTGGAAGTCTGAAATTCCCTTTCACCACTCTTTTTAGCCTTCCACTTCCATTTTCCTCTTTGTTTTCTCAACTCTAAAAAAATTACACTTTATATTTATTATCAAAATAAAAATTACAAAATTATGATTATGCTTTCAATTAAAATATTATAATTTTATTTTTGTATTATGTATAGGTCAAATTTAAATAAAACTATAATTTTTATTTGAACTTTTTTAAACAAAAAAATGTTATTTTTTTACCTTTATACAATTTATAATAGTTATATCATTTTATATAAATATATTATTTTATAATTATATAATAAAAATTAGTAATGTTATACTTTAACTTAGTTAAATTTAAGAAAAAAAATTAATTTCATGCATACAAATAATATTATAATTTTACTTTTAGAGTTGTGCATGGATGAAATATTAATAAAATTAACATTTATATAATTTTCATAAAATAATATTATTTCATAAATATTATTATATTATAGAGGTCAGCAAAACAAATTGAATATTTTTCCACTGTCCAACCCAAATTAAAGGCAATATGTGAAATTTTAATTTTTTGATACTTTTGAAGGAGGTGGTGATATATAGGTGTAATATGGTTCTCGATGTTGAATAATCAATGTTTGATTTATAAAATATAATTATTTTTTAAGAAAAATATTTATGTGTTAATGGATATAATACATCATGTAATATTTTGGATTTGCATCCATTTTATTTTTATTTTTAAAATAATGTCCTACGGATGTCCATTCTTAAGAGATTATGAATGTGAATTTTTGACATCATTATTAGCACATTTTAATATAAAATGAACTGCATATTTTTAAATCAATCTGTCGCATGTGATAAGAAATTTAAAAATAGATAAAGATGACAATATGTAAATAAAATATTTACGAAAAATTATAAATAGATTTACATATTTTTTAATCACATATAACATATTAATAAATTAAAGATGATGAACTACATATTTTATATTAAATATTTTTTCATATGAACTAGATACGACAATAATTCATGAAATGCGTTTATATTTTTAGCAGATTTGATAATGGTGAAATAATTTATACGCATGTATGATATTTTATAAATAATTATAAAAATTAATATTTGTTTCCTAATGTGAACCAAACAGTTACAAAGGAAATGAGAAAGAATTTAATTTCATTCCATAATTGATCCAAATAAAATTTTAAAAATAGGGTTATTCTTTTCATTTCTCCTTTCTCCTTCCTAATTCATTTCCCTTTCTCCGTATGAACCAAATGGCCTGAATGTGAATCCTACTACAAGCCTTTGTCATTGTCATTTTAGTGGTGCCAGATTGCATGTACTACTAAAATGAAAAAGGAGTACAAGTATTAGAAAAAATACTTTTTTCCAAGATACTTAAATCTTCAAATTTTAAATTTCTTACGGTAATATTCTACAAATATAACTAAAATAGCAACCATTTTGACAAGTGGCACCCCCAATGCTTGCCACATCAGCATTCCACAATATTAATTTAAATGAAAATTATATTTAAAATGTACAATATTTGATTTTCAATACAATTTTTGAAAAGTGAATGGGGTAATAATTACTTTAACCAAGACATTACTATTAATATGCATAGCCATTCTCTATACTACATAAGAAAAGTAAATATTACATTAAATTTTGTACATTGACCCAAGTATTTGAATAGCCCAAACTTTTGAGAATCAGAGTAGAAAATAAAAGCAACCTATTCAAATTCATTGGTAGTCTTATATGGTGTATTGAACAACTTTTCCCAAATTTTTGACAAAATTATACCCATAATTTAGATGATTATCAATCGAAAATAACTATAGTATATTAAACATTTCAAACATTGAAATGTCAATGACGTTTCAAATAAAAAAATTATCTAAAGGTTAATAACATTTTGAAAGTAACTATGGTCAATAACATTTCAAATAAAAAAATTATCTAAAGGTAATAACATTTTGAAAGTAACTATGGTCAATAACATTTCAAACAAAAAAAATATTTTTTTGTTAAAGTGAATAAAGGATTTGTAAAAAAATTCTTTTAAGTAAAAGGTATTGCATGCAATACCTCAAAATTTTTAGTTGGAATCTTAACTTTTAATTATTTTTATAAAATTATTTAATTTTATGTTCAACAAGATAATAATAAGAGTTCATGTGATTACCATACTATATGATAATACGATTTTTTAATGGATTTTAATTTTTATGATTTTTGAAAAATGATTATTCCAAGATTAGAATGATTTAATTCTTAAATTTTACATATATTATTATTATTTTAAAGTAGATTTTATTTATAAATTTTTTGGATCAATATTATTGAAGTTGAGAGTTAATTTAATTCTATTTTAAAAAATTCAAATCATTTTTATTTTCATAATTTCCTTTTAATATTGAATGCTAACAACTATTTATCCATTTTCAATGAATTATTCAAAAAAGTCTTTTTACAGTTTATCCATTTATTTTACATAGCTTAAATTTTACACTAAACTTTTGCAGTTAACTATCATATTTTTAAAATTATATTTAGCATTTTAAAATAGTTATGCTATACCTCTATTTATAATTAAGAGTATTTTTATTTACTTTTAAAGAGTCAGTTTCTTGAAAGACGGTCTTTCCATAAGTCATGGAAAGACCAAGGTTTAAAGTGTAAATTTGAAGAAATCAAGATAAAAATTTTGGGTTGCATGAATCGGTTATAAACTTTATAACTACTACATGTTACATAATAAAATTTTAATATTGCAACTAAGACATTTTACCTTTTATTA
>JAULKK010000001.1:1382618-1393438 GCA_032355705.1 Rubia peregrina | reverse complement strand
GGTTCCTCGGCGTCAGGCGGCGTCCGTGGGGCCGTTATGCGGCGGAGATACGGGATCCCACCACCAAGGAGCGGCATTGGCTCGGGACGTTCGACACGGCGCAGGAAGCTGCCCTTGCCTATGATAGAGCTGCCCTTTCCATGAAGGGCAACCAAGCAAGAACAAACTTCGTGTACTCTAGTGATCATCACCATAACCACCATTCTTTCGGCCACGTCAGCCCTAATTTGGACCATCTCCAAACCCTATGGCCTAAACAACAACAACAACAGCAACAACCTAGTACTAATGCTTCAACTCATTCTCATGCAGAAGCTTCTCATCAAAACCCTAACCCTATCTTTTCCGACAACGATTCGCAGTCTTCCTACGGCTCGCCGCCGACGGAAAACTTCTTCTTCTCGAACAATGATACAAATTCAGGTTACCTGGATTGCATTGTGCCTGATAACTGCCTCAGGCCTCCGGCGAACCCGGAAAGTTCTTCTTCTCTGCATCAGAACATGGTTTTCTCAAACTCGAGCTACGATCATAGCAGCGTTCTTCCGACAATGGAGGGTCCGAATAACCCCGAAAGCTTCTTCGGGAGATGGGAGAATGAGATGAACTCCTGCGAGCTTTCGGCGGTGATCAACAACAACCCTTTGAGCGCCAGCGACGAAAATTACTATCAGGGCACAGAAAATGCGGAAACTTATGAATCCATGGGTGGAGATTCAAGCTTTTCTTCATCGAGTTTTTCTGCAGGATTTCCACCATATGGTTGGTGAAATGAAGAGCTAAATCAGGCTAAATTTGCATTTTTGCATGCGTTTTCTACCTAATTAGTCTTTGTTGGTTTTGTTGAAGCCCCTTTTTGCCTGTGTTTCTGGTTCTTGGGTTTACAATTTGGTAAGTGCAACTAATGTAGTACTCCTATGTATTTAACTTTATGAGGAAGTAATGTGCTTTTGAATCCCAAGAATGGCAAACTTTGGGTGTTTGGCATACTTGTTTGATTGGTTATAAGAAAAAGTTGGTTTATTTTAAAACCCGACTTATTTGATCGAACAGTTTCTACTTTAAAAATAAGTTGATTTTCCACAATTTACCTAAAAGCTTAAAGTGCTTATTGGATTATAAGCAAATCAGTTTATATGCCTTGACACATTCAAAGCCCTAATTTCAAGTAGCTGCTTGTCAAAAACATATTCATGTTGATCGAACTTGTTTTGATGTTATTAAGGTTTTTGATGTTATTAAGGTTTAAAGTCATCATGTGTCTTAACTACATCGTAACTCATGCAACATTGTTACTTAAAAGCCCAACAACATGGTGCAATCAGAAAGATAAAAGAGAAGATTAAGTACTAAAATAGAAGGAAAGCATCTTCATTTATGAGCTGTACAAGACAAATTATCTACTTGGTAGAGAGAGTTCATCAGATAAATTCATTCATATAAAGTAGAGCAACAACATAAGCATAGATATCTTAAGGCAGTTTAACACTGCCTTTTTTGCTGTCCCCTTGATTATGAATCTTTCCCACTACATTGAACAATAAGCCCCAGGCAAAAAGTGGGGATGAAAAGGAGGTGTTCCTAGGAAGTCATGCTGGAAGCTTGTTTTGTTCCCACTTCGGAAATGGGACCAAAAAGCAGTCAATTTTAGGAAGAAGAATGGCTCGGAACTGTAGTTTTAGCGTTCCGAGAATGATTTGAATGGTGTAAATGCAGAGACAACAGACAAAGAGATAGACAGACAACAAGCTCCAAAATTCGGGTGGTATACCGGGGTGGAATGGATGGTTTTGATTATTCAGAACCGGCTGAAAGAAGGTATACCGGGGTTCATGGATCCTTTCAGGCAAGTTTTATTGAGAAAAGCAAAATGGCGAGGGCAATATAATGAGAAATTCTATATGGACACAGATGAACGGACCTCTAATGGAGGAAGGGAGAGCTATGAACAAAATGAGCCTAATGGCACAGCTCGGCTTCACTTCAGCGTACTACTACTGCTGCTGCTGCCGCTAGAAGATGAGGATCCCGGCTGAGGAGCTGCACGAGGGGCGACGTTGCTCTTTGAAAACAATGAACCGACTGAGCCACTGGAACCGCTCATGGAAGACATCCGGCTGGAGAAGGCGTCCTTGTTGGCTCCAGATACGAGGTCTGGCTTCAGGTCTGATGATGAGGAGGAGGGAGCCAGTGTGCCCATGGAAGATCCAACCGGGTAAGGAGCCACGGGCATGTCAGCTAGGGACGACGCTGAGGGGCTGTAGCTTAGCGTTCCCATGGGATGATCGAATCTGCACGAGGGCCCGAACTTGCAAACTCCATTCTGCAAGTAGTGAGAACAAATCGCCGCACCCTGGAGAAATTTCAACAATCCCAAATTAAACATCCATTTAACTCGAGGAAATTAAAGAAAAAACAGAGGCTTCAGTAACAAGTGTGTAAGGTTTGTGCAAGAAATGTGCAAATGTTAGTTTGAACTCTGAACCCTAAACCAAAATTTCAACACTACTTCCAAATTTTCAATTTAAACATCCGTTTTACATGGGAAAAAATGAAAGACAAAACAGAGGCTTCAATAATAATTGTGCAAGGTTAGTGCAAATGTAGTGCAAACTTTAAACATCAGCTTTTGAGAGTAATAAGGAGTCAGGGGATCACACCGGACGAAGAGGTAGACCCATGGCGCTGAGGACCAGATTTGCTTGCGGATGGTTATATTTACAAGAAGCGCCATATTTACAGTCCCCGGTCTTCATATAATACATGCACTCAGGTTGGCCGGGCCGCTCTGGAAATGCATGTTCTCTCTGGTTGCTCCCTGAAGGACCGGCAGCAGAAGTAATCGATAGATACTGCCCCGTATATGCTGGAGCCGAAGGAGATAACTGTGTTATCCCATAAATAGGGCCAGCTCCAAAGGTCGGCTGCGTACTGGCTGTCGCCACGGGACTAACAGGTGCCTGCAATAGCGAATAAGATAAATTAATCAGCACATTCATAATTTCGAAAGTAAAACAAAGAAAAAATTAAGTAATTCAATGCGTACAGGATAGGAAGTCCAGCTTGGAACGGGTACCATTCCCGGGGGAAGCAACACGGGGCCGTAAGTTCCAGGTATGTATGAACCTGGAAGCAGGGCAGGGCGGGGAACAGGCCAGTTGCTGGAAACTACACCGTACTGCTGAGATGATTGAACCGACGGCGATTGCAAGGGAGGATAAATTGCTGGCGCAGGTACTGCTGCAGGTCCAGGTCCAAGCGCTGGTCCTATTTGAACACCGGCCGGCTGTGGATGATGAAATTTACAGGTCACACCAAACTTGCATTGCCCTGTTTTCACATAGTATGAACATTCCTTTTCCCCCTGTAACAAGGTTTGAATCAATACACAATCAGAGTGCAGATACTAAAGAATATATAAACAAGTTCATACCGGTCGCAAAGGGTAGCCATAAATGTTGAGGTTTACGGGCATTGGAGATCCACCTCCTTGCCTCGGGTGGTGGTACTTGCACGAAGCACCAAACTTGCACATTCCCGTCCTCATGTAATACTACAAATACAGCGAACAACAGAAAGTGATTCAAGATAAAAACTACCCAACAAAGAACACCAATAAATCCAACAGACTCAAGCACACAATTTGCACACTCGTGCTCAAATGATGCACATTTGCACAAATGATGCACAAAACTAGGCAAAGTTGCAGAATACATCAAAATCAAACTACACTTCCAAAAATGGACATGATACTAGAAGTAGAACCTTCGTACAAGCACATTTAAGCTAATGATGACACAAAACCAAAGCCCCCCGTCATCCACAAAGATACCCTTACATTCGAAGAACACAAACATAAATCAAAGCTAACCAGGGGAAACTAAACACGTGCTCAAACAAACAATGTACACATACAACAAGCATGCATACCTGACAAACCGGCTGACCTACCCGCTCCGGGTAATCTCCACCACCAGCTCTCATAGCACCCATTGCCTGCAAAACCAATCACCGCCACATTCGATCAGTCAATGCACATCAACAAAAGAAACAAACTTCATCACTTCCACCAAAAAACACAAAAGGAAAGCAATCAATTAAACCATTAATGAAACCTGACTAACCCCAAAAATTCAACCTTTACACCATATCAACCAAATCTAACAAAAACCCACTCAAACCCTCACCGATCAAACCCAATCAAACACATTAACAAACGCTCATCAAACTCACAACAAAACTACAGTATTACCGCAACGCGATCACGCGGATGATTGAACCGACAGCGCGCGCCGTACCCACAGAACCCGGTCCTCAAGTAGTAGATACAATCGGCCTCGTTGGGCCGCTCCGGGTACGATTCCGGCCCGCTCCCGAACCCCAATTGCCACATAGGCTCTGCAACATTCCATCAAAAACACCAATGCATAATGAACAACAGCAGAAGAAGAAGAAGAAAAATCCGCGCGAAATTCAACCGAAATTCACATGAAATTTACCCCCACCTTCGAGGCCGGTGCCGCCGCTCGGCGCCGTCCACTCGTTCACCGGATCGGCGCCGTCCATTGCCTGGCTGGAGCTGTACCTATCCATCTTTACCCAATTCGGTAGCACTATTCACAAATTCCCCTAAAACTACAGATATTTATATAAATTATTATATATGTGTATATATACAGGAAATGGCCTACGTATCTTCTTCTTCTGTATGTGAATTGTATTTTACGGATGGAGAGAGAGAGAGAGAGAGAGAGAGAGAGAGAGAAGGTGTGAGAGGGTAGTTTTACTGTGTGTGTGTGTGTGTGTGTGTTTTTGCAGAGTGATCGGTGTGGGGAAGGGGGGTTTGGTGGTTTTAGAGAGATGGAAAAGAAGGAGGGTGCATTTCTATAAGCCTTGTTTTTCTCTCTCTCTCTACCTCTGTAAGAGTGTCTTCAATATATACGCGTAGCACATTGCTGGTGTGCGTATTTTTTTGTTTTTTGTTTATGTTCATTTCACATGAAAAAGTGTGTCTATTTAACGAGTCTGGTGGACCTGTGGTTACAACTTATAACGTGTTTGATGAAGCTGTAACTATAACGTGTCTGGTGGACTTGTCGTTATAACGTGTTTGATGGAGTTGTGACTATAACGCGTCTTGTGGAGCTGTGGTTATAACGTGTTTGATGAGTGTGTGTGGCTATAACGTGTCTGGTGGAGCTGTGGTTATAACGTGTTTGATGAGGCTGTGGTTATAACGTGTTTGATGAAGCTGTAATTATAACGTGTTCGGTGGAGCTGTGACTATAGCGTGTTCGGTGGAGCTGTGACTATAGCGTGTTCGGTGGAACTGTGGTTATGATAAAATGTGTTTATTGTGAACGTAGCTGGAGGGCAGTTTCCATGTTTTCTTTCTCAGAATGTGTTGTGCTTTTAATAGAAGTGGAAGATAAACATGACCTGCGAGTGTTGGGTAACCGACTTTTTCATATATGTTGACTACTCATTTCGATAAAACAAATAGAAGATAAGTGTTTGACAGCTGGATTTTTTGCTGCCTAGAAAGTTAGATTTTTTGCTAAGATAAAAAATAATGGATGAGAACTGGACGTTATAGATAAAATTGATTTATTTTGAATGTAGCTGGATGTCTATTTCTAATTTGTTTCCCCCCGATATGTTACATTTTTAATGAAAGCGAATGATAAACATGACCTGGGAGCGTATTTAGAGAGTGGTTTCTTAGTGACTTCTGACTGCTCACTTCGATAAAACAAATTGAAGATAAGTGTTTGACAACTGTATTATTAAAATAAAAAATGAAACTAATTTATTTTTAACGTAGTTGGAGGTCAGTTTCACTTTGATTTCTCTAAATGTGTTAATTTTTTTAGTAAAGTAAATTATAAACATGACCCGAGACCGTGTTATGTTTTTGATAACTGACTTTTCACTACTCATTTCCATAATACAAATCGAAGAAAAGTGTTTGACAGTTGGATCTTCGGTTGGTTGACAAACCACATTTTTGCTATAATAAAAAAATCTCATGGCAATTAATTTTTTTAAATGATTTTTAGGAGGGTGTTTGGTAACCGGCATTTTCATGACTGTTGACTACTTATTTCGATAGAACAAATCGAAAATAAGTGTTTGACACCTGGATTTTTGGTTGGCTGGAAAGATAGATTTTCGCTAAGAAAAAAATAGCGGAAGAGAACTGGACGTTACAAATAAAATTGATTATTTTGAATGCAGCTAGATGTCAGTTTCTGGTTTCTTTCCTCAAAATGTGCAATGTTTTTAATTAAAGGAATGATAAACATGACCCCGGGAGCTTGCTTGGTGAGTGATTTCTTAATGACTTTTAACTGTTTATTTCGATAAAACAAATCAAAGATAAATGTTTGGCAGCTGTATTGCTAAAAGGAAAAAATGAAATTGATTTATTTTTAACGTAGGTGGAGGTCAGTTTCTATTTGTTTTCTGTGTTATACTTTCAGTTAAAGTAAATGATAAACATGACATACGAGTGTACTCCGTGTTTGGTAACCGATTTTTAATGACTTTTGACTGCTCATTTCGGTAAAACAAATCGAAGATACGTGTTTGGCAGCTGGATCTTTGGTCGACTGACAAACCACATTTTCCACTAAAATTTCAAAAAAAAATTATAAAAAATATTTTTAGTTCATGATTTTGTATAAAACGACTAACAACTAACATAGCTAAACAGCTAATCAAACCAATTAGATAAAACATCTTTCTATCATCCATCAAACAAAGTATGAATGCAATTTGTCAAAAAGAGATGAAAGGGAGTATTTTCTTTTATTTGTTACTTTTATACCACTTCACACAGTACAAGGTGTGGTGTGTGAGAGTGGGAGTGAATGTGGATGTTTTTTAGGCTGATTTTTAAGTGTGCTTTTTTTGCCTTCTACACACTAAAAAGTGATGATGTGTGTGGGTGAATTTCACACACTTTTCTCTCTCTCCATATTCTCTCTCACGCCGTCACTGTGTGTGTGGTGTGTGACTCAGGATATTTTATCTGTGGGCAAATTTATTTTAATATTATTTCACTTTCCCTCTTTTAACCTTTTCTTTTCTTGTTTTTTAAATTGGTCCCTTTTTCTGTGGGATTTCATTTTGTTTTGTTCTGTATAGGTTCTTAGATTTTGTTAGCATTGATAAGATAAAAATAATAGTCCATCTGGTTTCTAACATTTGCTCATTTTCCTTTTTGAGATAATTTTTTTAAATATTTGTCTCGTTTCCTTTTTTGGCAAATTTTAGGTTGTTTCCATCCACTCAATTTACTTTTTACTCTTTCAAAGAATTCTCAACCACTAATTATAACTTCCTAAATTACCGTGTCAGAAGTAAATGTGTCACTCTCAAATAAACGGAGGGAGTAGTTTTGGAGGGGTCAGTGAGATTGTTAGTTTAAGTAGGCGCCAAATAAGTATACCTAACACGCACAGCTGTGTTGTGGAATTACGGTTCTGTCCCCGCGTTGAATGGTGTTGCGTGTTGGGAAATATTACAAAAAAAATTGGAGGAGGAAGAAAGAAACAATTTAATGGCTTTAATTTCAGGTTTAAATGGCTATTAATGTAGGGGAGTATATGGTAATTAGATAGGTATGGCTTGAGTGTAGTTTTGTCCCCCCCTTTTATAAAAATAATATTTAAAAATGAGTAAAGAAGCACAATAAGGCAAGGCATGCATGAAAGTATTTTAGTTTCAAAAACACTATCAAAGTGTTGGGATGGATTAGTAAATTGGCACTGGTCGGATTGTTAATCCATGCTCATAATTTATTGGTAATTCAGCAGTTGCGTGTTTTTAAATAAACATTCCTACCCACTCATACGTGTGGAGTTTCAGACTTTTAAGTGTGATTGTGCGGATTTTGGTTTTGGTTTTGATGGTGATTTGTTGGCGGTGTAGTAAAAAAAATTGTTTGTAGTCGGACAATGATATAATGATTTCATTAAAAAATCGAATGGAGAATGTCCGTTCATACCCTTACATTGGATCTCACGTTAGATCGTTAGGGTTAGACAAATCATGATAAATATCGTTGCCGTAACTTTAAAATTAGGTTATAATTGATAACTATTTATATTTGGAGATTTATTTTTAAAAGGTTTTAAGAACTAAAAGGATCTCATTTCAATAAATGTAAATAAACATCATATCATCTCATTGGTTACATAATTTATAAAATAATCATAGATAGACTACCTAACTATTAAATCAATCTTGCCAAATCTCGTCCCTAAAACTTTTAAAGTTGAATTATATCTAGTAATAATATTTTGAAATACGTTTAAAAGATTTTTATAATTATAAAAATCTCATTGCAATAAATAGGAATAACATTAAATCATGTCACTAATCATATTAATTATAAAATTACATTAAATCCTTCTAATTGTTAGACGATTGTAATATAGTATACCGTCATGAACCGTGCCCTCATTTTGTTGTTTATACAGCAAATAAAAAATAGAGTAGAGTGCGTTTATATCCCAAAGTTTCCTGTTTGATGCACGTACCAATATGGTAATATCAAATTTCGATAAGTCGTGATATTCTTTTAATCCATATTTAAAAAATTCTAATTGTTCTCACGGTGAAAACCTAATGAATAACCTCTCTATTTTTAAATGTGTGACAAGCTATTTTCATGACACAAATAATTAAGATATTTTAAAAAATGTTCATGGAATTGAATCAGATGAATAAACGTAAAATGAATGAATGAATGAAATTAATTTAAAATTTGTTATATTTGGAAATTGTGAATTATACAAAAATATTTATGAAAATAAAGTGTATGTTATTAAAAAATAAAGGAATTGTATTTTTAAAATTAATAAACGTGGGTAATTTCTTTTCAAGTTAACTACTGATCAATTCTTAGTCCAGTAAAAAAGAATAGGAATATGCTTGTAAACAAACGAATTTCCATGTTATTCTTCCCTAGTACGTTTCTTACGTAGATGTACACGTGTTTTTTTCTTAAAAAGAAAAATCCTTTGGAATCACCATTTCAGTCTACTGTTTTTAATGGTTTTCTTTATGCTCTACCCAAAAATAACACTCTTTATTTTTATTTTATGTTAGATACATATTTCATTTTCATATATTTTTCTAAAATTATCAGATTTTTTTATGACAAAAATCAATCATTGTTAACCAGCCATTAAACTTTTTATCTTCCTCACTTAACTATCTTTACACATTTCAATTTGTAAAAAACAACACCTAAATCTATGGTGACAAATACAGTGAAATATACTCCCTTTGTTTTTCTATGATTGACACATTTTTCATTTTCGTATATTTTTATAAAATTGTCACATTTCTTTATTCGATGAAAAGTGAATCATTTTCAACAATTTATTAAACTTTTTACTCTGATAAACCTATGATACCAGACATAGTAAAACGAACAGAGTAGTAGATTCGAGCATGTATAAAATTAGCTCTTTAAAAGGTGCTAATAATTAACATTTAAAAAGTCAAATGTTGGCTGAAAAGTCAAGTGATAGTTAATATGCTTGTCAATTTAAATATAAAAAACAATAGTGCAAGTGAACACGTGCACAGTACCATCGTGTAATAAAATTGTTATAAATGGCATAGTTTTATTAATTGAACCTTGTTGTTTTCTTTATATGGATTTATAGTACTAATTCTTATCAATTTAAAACCTAGTTTTATATAGTTGTCGTTGTAATTTTAGGATGACTTTGTATCAATTATCATGAAAAAACATAAAGTTTGCAAATTATAGTTTGAATTTCATTATTGATGGCAACTTACGATTTTACTTTACATCAAAAGAATTGCTTACTTTTTAAGTAGGGGAATAAGAGAGTTTATTGAATTGAACTAAACTAAAAATATATATTAAAAATATAAATAATATGATTATAATAAGTTAAATTTAATCAAATTAAATTTATATTAAATTAAATTAAACTAAAATGAATTAAAGTGTACCTTGAAAAACAAAACCTAAGCTTCAAAACTCTATCCTCATTCTTCCTTACAATTTACTCCGGTTCAATATAATTTAATCCAATATACCCTACTTGTTTAATTTTAATTTACTTCAACTTATTAATTGTAGTTTATCTCAATTTAATGAATTTTAATTCATTTCTATTCTTATTTTTTCATCTATCTTGATTTTAATTAGGGTTAGTTTAGTATTGAGGAAAGGAACATGGACAGCAATTTTTCAATTTAATTTTTATACTGAATTGGGATAATTGAATTGAACTAAATTAAATTGAACTAAACTATATTTAAATGTAACAAAATAACATAAATAGTAGTGTTAATGCCCCACGTCGGTGATTGACATAGTTACGACTCAATATATAAGTTCATGGTTCGCCCTACATAGTACCAATTAGTTTTATGATAGAAGTCCATGATTATAGTATGGTATTAGAGCTCACGAGCTCGTTGACCCCTTTATATCCACTTTTGTGCGATGATTAATACTGATGCACGTGAGGGGACATGTATATAAGATCATGGGTCACCAATACATAAGAGTGGGTCTCCTAACAGACTGATTGTCTATAAGATTATTGGACATGCCAAGGACCTATATGCAATTAATAAAAAATATAAAAATCTGCGGGCCTGGTCATTGGATTCGACCCGGTTTATAACAAACCCTTCTCTTCTCCATTGCATTTATTTCCTTCTTCTTCCTTTTGCGAACCAACCAGCGGACATTCTTCGCTCTTCAACCGATCTTCAAACATTCCTCCTTCTTCGATCGATAAATTTCTCAAACATCACTTCTT
>JAULKK010000001.1:1310964-1328225 GCA_032355705.1 Rubia peregrina | reverse complement strand
AATTTTTAAGTTTAATTTTTAACCCGCTTATGGGTCTTTGGTTTGGGCAATGTCCGAACGATTAAAATATTTGGTTTGAATTCGGTTTGAAACTGAAACCGAATTATGAAATGAAGTGAATTTTAAGTGGATATGAATATTCAGGTGGGGCGGGGTACGGTGGGTATGAGGTGGGTATGGATACCAGGTAGGTGATGGGGCGGGGGTGTATTTTATGTTATACCCATCGGGGCGGGGATGGATTTTAATATAATACCCACCATGGGTGATAGGGGAAATGTGTACAAAATTTTTAGGTGAGTATAGGTATGGAGGTACCTTAATCCGTACCCAACCAGCCCCACTGCCATCCCTAAATCCGAGTAATGAAATTTTAAGTGAAATTTCATAGTGAAACATGAAAGTGAATGATGTGACATTAATAAAAAGACCAAATTCTTCTCATAATGTTTTTAAAAATGTAACTACCAATGGATGTATTAGTCATTTTTCTAGTGTCACATCATTCACTTTGATGTTTCACTATAAAATCTCACTGAGAATATCATTACCCATTTGGGTTATTACTTAGAGTGTGTTTATTGAAAGACGGTCTTTCCATAAATTATGAAAAGATCAAGGGTTGAACTGCAAATTAGAATAAATAAAAATAAAATTTTGGATAGCATTAATCAGGTCATAAACTTATAACTATTGCATGTTGCATAATAAAATTTTAATATTGCAACTAAAATTTTTACCTTTCTATTATTATAATTAAATCTCATTTTTTAAATAATCCTACGGAAAGAAGGTTATTCCCAAAACTTAATTTTTATTTAATCTGTTAAATAACAAAAATGTGAGTTGATAAGAATGTTCTTTGTAATTTACTTTTTTTTATGATGAAAAGAGTGGGTTGCAACTTCAAAATCAGAAAAGTGTGATTTGATTAAGTCACAAGGATCATTTTGTAATCCGACCCTAGAAATGTGTCCATATACTCCCTCCGTTTTTCTATTTATGACACCATATGTTTAGGTGCTTGGATTTATGTGAAAAAAATGAATGGATAAAATTGAAGGTAGAAAGTAAAAAGTAGAATGAGTAGATGAAATTAAAATAATCTTTCCAAAAAAAAGGCAAATAAAAGAAAATATTTATTTATAATAAATGTGACATAAATAACAAAATAGATGGAGTACAAAGTGGAAAACTATTGTTGTTTTCCGACAGAAAAGATAAGGAAAAAAATAGATAGACACCGAAAAAGAAAAAGGGAAATAATTTCATATTTTCCCCTTTCTTTCATCTCAACGGCCCACTGTTTGAAAAGGAAATTCTTACGAGTATTTTCATAGTCCAAGTTGAGCAGAAGAATCTCGCTCTTTGTTTACTTCAAAAATAACAAAATAGTATTAAATGATTGCTTTTCTTGCCTTGACAATTTGCAATTGATTCTTGGAAATTGGATTTTTTTCCCCCTCTCTATTTATTAGTTTCCTTTGCATGAATGAAATGTTGATACATATACTTTTGATTATTTGAAAAGGTAAATTAACTTCCACACTAGGTTTGCCTTCTTTCACTTTCTTCCCCTTCTAAATGAAATTTTAAATCATGTCGTTTACATTCCCCATTATATTATAGTAATATTTGACCACTTGCAATCAATTAAACTAGTATCAATTAAAATTTTATCATTAATTACGATAAAAAATAATTGGGGTCAAAAGCGATGCAATGCAATTGATAGTCAATCTTTACATGTGGTGAATTTTAAGCTGTAACAGCAGTCAAAAGTTCCTATTACTACTACATCTGACTATACTCTTGATGTCGGCTTCTTCATCTCTGCTGTCGAAATTCAAGAGAATTGGTTACTGTCGATGGATATTCGGGTCGTTGACATACCAACTATGTCAGTCAAACATATAGTAATGGACGGATCAACGAATAGTGGAGATGAAAAACAGCTGGAAACGATGTCTGAGGGGATGGAAAGAAGAGTGAGGGACGGTGAATGGCAAAGCGAAGAAGCAGCGAGCAACAGATGGCTAGACTGTTTGCAAGGGGAACGATGGATGTGACTAGGGGAAAAAATGTAATTGGTGGACGTAGGAATGACACGATGGGAAATTTTAGTAGAGATCCACCTCGGGGATAGGGTTTACAAGGATGAATTGGTTTATGTCATATACATTGAGTCCACTATGGATATTAGTTTATATCTGCCTCCTTGCTCACTCCCCCCACCAGACATGAACCTGCTAATTTAATATACTCCATCCGTTCCAGAATAATTGTCACACTTTCTATTTTCTTCTGTCCCACATAAAATAGTAAACTTTAATTCTTACCCAAAATGTTAAAGAATACTCCATGTTGTAAAATTTCTACAATATAATCTTTAACTTCAACATCTTTATGATTGAGCCCACCATTTTACCAAAATATCCCTACTTTTTCATAACTACTCTTTGCTACCTCAGAGCTAAATTTCAATGTGTCATTTATTCCGGAATGAAGGGAGTGTAATACATCGTTATTTATCCACCAATGGTCACATCTTTTCTATTTTATTTTTCATACAAGAACTTATTAAACATTTAATATTAAACTAGTATAATAAAATGAACTTTAAGTGGTTATGGAGATGATAATGGGACATGTACAATGTATTAACAGTGGATAATAAGATCTAATTGGATGATGAGTATACGTATTCTATATAAAACACAATACAGAGGAATTGAATCTTAATATTATATCTGTCAGGAATGATAACTTGATGAGACACCATTATATAAAAATAAATATGAAAGGGCCATAATTTGAACAGTCCCGACCTCATCCCATTACCATCTCATCACGAATGTGACTAAGAAAATTGGAAGATTATATATTTTGTTTGGAGGGATTAAGTTGGGTTTAACTCAGGCCTTCAAAATTGGCCCAAATCGAGAATCCAACAAAACTAAACATATATTGTACTTGGTTTTGATTATCCGATGTCAGTTAACGCTCTTTTCGATTGAGTTTCATTATCCAGCAAACACAACGATGTGGGTAAAAATATTTAGAGAAAAGTGCGTTTTAACCCCTGACATCCTAAATTTGATCGGAAATCATTAAAATGACCATTATACCCCTTTTTTTTTAAAAAAATAGAACAAAAATGGAAAAGACAAACTATACCCCTGAAATCTCTATCTTCTTCTTCCTAATAAAAAATTGATCCCAATGTTTGACCAGAGAAGTCCATGGCGGAATTTGGAGAAGCCCGCGGCCAAATTCAATTCGCGAATTGGATGACCAAATTCAGTTCGCAAATTGGCCAAATCTGGAGAAGTCCGTTGGATATTTGGATGAAATCTAGTTCACAAAAACACCGCCGAATGGAGGTAGCGGTGGACATAGCACAGTTTGGGA
Organism: Rubia peregrina; assembly: GCA_032355705.1. Classification (NCBI taxonomy): domain Eukaryota; kingdom Viridiplantae; phylum Streptophyta; class Magnoliopsida; order Gentianales; family Rubiaceae; genus Rubia; species Rubia peregrina. The sequence goes on along the minus strand of JAULKK010000001.1, from coordinate 1,324,814 downwards.
AGACACTGCTGGATGGAGGCAGCGACGAAAAGGAACGGTGGAGCAAAGTGGAACGGTGTAGCAAAGCCTACAATGATGTACTCCAAATTCCAGCAAAGTATATGAATAGACACCGCCGGATGGGGGCAACGGCGAGCTGGAGCGGTGGAGCGAAGTCCACGGTAACGTACTCCAGATTCCGGCAAAGTATATGAATAGATTTTTGATTGATTGGGTTTTCTAGGCTTCAAAAATTTCTGAAGAAATTCAAAATTTTAGTCGCCGGCGACGGTGGCAACAGCAGCACCAACGGTGGGCGGTGGTGGTGTTAGAGGTGGTCTTGAAGATGAAGATGAATAACCCTAGGGATATTTTGGTCATTAAAATTTTATTTTAATCTTAGGGCTATTTTTATCTTTTCATATTAGGTCAAATCCTGAATTCAGCCGGTCAATGTTGGAATAGTGCAATTTGAGTATATTTGCATTATTGCTAAAAAAAATTAGGGCTAATTTTGTTCTTTCTAATTTTACAAGGTTATTTCGTCACTTTCATGATTTAATAGAGTTATTACACTTTTCCCAAATATTCACTGTATATTTTTAAACATTTGAACCTTTTAACTTTGATGATAGATAAAACTGCAGTCAAAAAAATATTTAACTTCAACTTTAAGCCTATTTTTAAAGAACTGAAGTTAATACTATGCACATGTTAATTCTATTGTGGCTACAACATGGTTGCACAATGTCAACCACTTATCTTTAGCGTGTCCTTCTTAGTGTTACATTGGATTTTGTTTAGTATTATATTATTGGCTAACGCCTTGTGTATTCTCTTCTTTTATTGTCACCAAGTCCTTAAATTAGAATTGCTAGTATATTTAAATAGTGATTTAGTGTAAATAGATTTATCTCACAACTTGATTGCTTGTAATCGCCTATTATGCAAAATGAAACTTAATATATATTTTTAAAAAAAAGGACGGAAACCTTATTTAAAAAAAGAGACGGAACCGGTGAAATGTTCATAGATGTGCTTGTATTTCACCGGTTTGTGGGGTAACTTTCTTCATCGCGAATGAAACGTGCTGATTGGAAATTCTATTTGTATACAACAGTTGAATCTGAATTTTGGCCAACACTACACTTTGAATACTAGTTTGAACTACATTTTGAGCATTACATGTAACTACAAGTTTGGTGTTTGTATAACATGTGTTTTGTATCCATTGTGTAGATGAATTGGCTCTTTTGTTAGCCCCGAAAGCTCCACACGAAAGCCGATCAACCCTAGAGAAGAAGGGAGTAGGGCTGCGGAATTCTAACATCAGGGCAAATAAAGGGCCTATCTGTCCTAAGTTAACATCTCCTTGGACTTTTCTCGATCATCAGGTTTGTGGAGCAAGTGAGACTGAGAGGGAAAAGAGGTTGTTCGGTCTTCTTGAGCGATGCGACGTAGTTCTGGAGATGATCAAGAAGGTGAGGAGCTGATCATTACTCAGTACATTTGACAGCATTGGTTCAGTTAGCTGTTTTCAGTTTAAAAAATGTCTTTGAGAACTCTGTTGATATGGTTTTATGAACATTTATATGCTTATTGTCTTACTTTAGAACTCTAAGCTCTTTTTGTAGCGAGAATTTCCCGTGAAACTGTATTGAAATGAACTGATATGAATTCAGTACAGTTTTTGTTCTATTGATGTCTAAACTGATTGATGACTTTGGACAAAGATTTTTCCTAGTAAATTCGAAACTCGGCCTTTTAGAATTTTCTTTGCACTTTACATGATTTTTTTTAAAATCAATTATTTGTATAGGTTCAGAAGGTTTGTGGAAATGAGTTGCTCTTTGATATATCAAAATATCTAGTGGAAAATTCTGGTGTGTTACCACATGGGTGGTTGTCAAATTACTACGCCTCTAAATGCTTCAGTTATAAGAAGAAGAATTAGGCAGCCAAAATGGTGCCATTATTAATTAAAATTTATGTTTTGATACTCACGTTAACCATCGATACGGTCCACAATGTCGAATAATTTCTAGTACTATGAAATTGTCTTAAAATTCACAATTCTTGTTATAGGTGTGATTTGGATGAATTAACCACCGAATTAAAATCCAATTTACTCTAAAAACATTTTTGAAAATATGATACTACTAAACTACAGATCAAATTGCCCAGATCTATTTTCAGTCAAACTTTGATCATATATTTGAATAGGTACATGAAAAATAATACTCCATCCGTCCCGCTATAAATTGCTTAATTTAACTTTTGAAAGTCAACTGCATCAATTTTTAACTAATAATATCTTTATTTATGTGTGTAAAATAAATCTAGAAAATTTATAATATAAAAATTCATGTTATGTTGAATCCAACGACATATAATACGACGGTAATATTACATATATAATAACAGAATTTAATGGTCGAAGTTGGGTTAGTTTGACTTCAAAAGGTTAAATTAAGCCATTTATAGCGGGACGGAGGGAGTATGTTGGATTCGTCGTAACATGTAGGTTTTAAATATTAAATTTTAATGTGTCATTATTATACGTAGTCACATATACTTACAGTTAAATATGTTCATTAAAGATCGTGAAAAAGATTCCGTGTAATTTGATGTGGGATTGAGAGCATACTAATTTAAGCACTTTCTCTAGGAAGAAAAGATTCTACTCCCTCTAGTCTAGAAATATTGGCTCTTAACCAATTTAAATGCTTTAAAAAAAATTAAAATGAGTAGATGAAATTGAATGGGAAGAGTAAAAAATAAATTAAGTGAATGAAATTAATCTTATTTTTTTTAAAAAAAAGGAAAAGTCTCAATATTAAAAGTTCAAACAAAAAAGAAAAAGAGTGTCAATAATAATAAAAAAATCGGATGGAGTATTCCTTATAAAGGCTTGAAAGAGCACTGGATACAGCAAATTGCAAAATGGCCAGAATTATGTGACAATATTTTTCCTCCACAAAATAATGGTATATTCATTGAGGCTAATTATAAAAGTGCATTAGAGACTGTAGAGCAAATTATTCGACATGGACGATTGACAATCAAAATAGGTAGATTAGTAGTTTATACAATGTTCCTTTGGTTAGAATCTTGATCGTCACAATGTAAATAAAATTCCATTAAATAATTTCTTGAGGACAGCAGAAAATGGTTACGGGGCGGTTAACCCTTGGACGCTATAATCTATTTGTTCATCAATTTGGGATTTGGACGTTATGATTCACCTTCTCTTCACTTTGGGATGATGAAACTCTAAAGATAACTTCGATTTTTCTTGTGACCATCAGCTAGTTTACCTTTTGATACCGTGATTTACCTAATCATCAATTCAGGATTACGAATCCTGAAAGATCGATTCCGTCTTTTAATTTCAAAGGAAATAATCAAAATTTCACACATTTCGCATATTTTTTCACTGCATGTCTAAAAATAATTAGTTGCGTCATTATTACTACCATTTCTACTGCAAAAATGTGTTTAATCCGTCTTATTTCCTAAATTTCATGATGATGATTGAATATTTCTAGTGTATCTGTTCCAGCCAATTCTGCACACAAAAATTTTTAAGTCAAAGATGTCTAACTTTGATCACGTATTTGAATATGTATAAGAAATATAATTTGATCTTATTAGATATGATTAGATTCGTTGTAACATGTAGTTTTTAAATATTAATTTTTTATGTGTCATTATTTACATATATTTACCGTCAAATATGTTTATTGAAAACCGTAAAAAGATTGGTGCATGAATGGATGGGACGAAAGTAGTTGAATCCAAATTCTGGTTAGGCTAAGTTGACTTTGGTGCTCTATGCAATTGGACCTAGATGAACAGTAAAAGCTAGGAAGTCAACAAGAAAAGAAGCAAAAAAATATCTCAAAACCAAAACACGCAATTACCACGGTTAAGCAATCGAATCGAATCGAATCGAATCGAATCGAATCCTCCGGTTCATTCAAGAAGTCTCCAACCTATCTTCTTCCTCCACGCGTTTTCTCCCTATAAATCCCAATCCAGACAAACCAAAGCCCTCAATTTCACTTCAACAAAATCTCTCTCAAGAATTTACAGAATCATGGAGTCCAGAACGCTAGAGATAACGCTCATATCCGGCAAGGATCTGAACAAGGTCAACCTGATCAGCAAGATGGACGTGTACGCCGTCGTTTCGATCGAGGGAGCCGCCGCCGCCCGCCAGAAGACACGGACCCCGGTGGTCAACGGCGGCGACACCAGTCCCGCGTGGAACTTCACGATGAAGTTCACCGTCGACGAAGCTCTCGCCCGCCAGAACCGATTGACTCTCGTCTTCAAGATCCGCTGCGAAAGGGCCCTCGGCGACAAGGACATCGGAGAGGTACAGATTCCGGTGAAGGAGCTTTTCGATTCCCCCGGCGGCGCCGAGAAGCCGCAGTTTGTGAGCTACCAAGTGAGGAAACCCAGTGGGAAGCCGAAGGGTCAGCTTAATCTGTCGTATAAGTTCGGTGAGAAAATTTCTGCTCCGGCCCACGCGCCGCCGGGGCATGAGCCGGTGGTTGCGTATCCGTCTCCGGCTGGAACCAGCGCGACGTACCCGCCGCAACACGCTTATCCTCCGCCGAAGGATGGTGGATCGTCGTTTCAATACCCGCCGCCGCACAAGGAAGGTGAATCATCGTCGGCATACCCGCCGCCGGCGGGATATCCTCCTCACGGTGCTCCGGCTACGGCGTATCCGGCTCAGGCTGGATATGGGTACGGGTACGCGCCACCGCCTCCGCAGGGTTATGGCGGGTACGCGCCGCCACCACAGGGTTATGCCGGGTACCCTCCAGCAGGGTACCCGCCTCAGGGAGGCGCGTACGGGTACGCGCAGCCGCCGATGATGCAGCCAGCGAAGCCGCCGAAGAAGAACAAGATGGGTATGGGTCTCGGAGCCGGGTTGTTGGGTGGGGCTCTGGGCGGGTTGCTGATCGGAGATATGATCTCGGATGCGGGAGATTACGGCGGCGGCTTCGACGACGGCGGTTTTGACTTTTAGTCGTGTTGGTTTTTTTAAAGGGGGTTATCCTATGATGCCTTAGTTAATAATACTTTTGTTAATAGACCTTAAGAAATTTGTTTCTTTCCTTTAGTTTGAGATATACTCATGTCATATATACATCATAAATGAATTTAGCAGTTTTTCAATACATCGTATTTGTGTCTGTCTCAATTTATTTGTTAATTTCTTAGGGTGAAATGCATGAATGCTTCGAATTTGTTTGTTTAGTGCACGTATACATTCAGTTTTCTGAACGTGTACATATATTTCTTTCAGATTTTAAAAGTGCACGTATATCTCTATAGTTGGAGATTGATGTTCGGGATATATGTACAGAAACAAAGAACGGTGGGTACATGTGAATTTAAAAAAATTGAAGGGTATTTGTACACTAATCAAGGAATTTTGCACTTTACTCATTTCTTGATGAAACATCATGATTCCGAACCATCAGAATTCTCTGTTAATGTTTTGTTTCGAAGGAGAACAAACCTTCAAATTAAAGGATGGAGCATGTTGTTTGATAATTTTTTGATTGTTGATGAAGGTAAGAATTTATGGCATAGCTGGTTATGGTCACACAGTCTCCAGTGGAAACTCACACAGCCTCTCTCCGAAATTACATTGTTACGGTCTTTTCGCACATTTTAAAGTGGAAGACTCACTGCAATTTATGTGACGAGTATAAATATTCTCAGTCAAATTTCATAGTAAAACATTAAAGTGAATGATTTGTTAGTTACACTTTTTAATGAAGGTGATTAGTGATTTAATTTTTTCCATTACTGTCACATCAATCATTTTGATGTTTCACTATGAATTTTCACTATGAGTATCATTACTCTTATGTTACTTCATTGCTCTTATGTTACTTGGAATACCAATTCATCTTTATGTAAACATTAGTTTCTCAACTTTCTTTTTCTTTTCTTTTTTGAAAAAATAAGCGTTCTCTTATGGATTAATTTAATATTGTTACAACATTGTGTCAGGTCAAGGCGTACAACCCCTAACTAACAACTATAACCAATCTATCTAATCTATGCTTGAACATCTAGTTGGCTCACTCATTGTGGGGTGAGCTTCTCACAAATGTCTTTCATTCCAGATTGAAGTCCACATGTCATATCGGCAGTCTGTTACTTGGTATGTGCTTCCAAACTTCGTCTTCGCTGGGTTGCATCAGCTCTGTGATTTTAGAGAGGTTGTTGCTAGATTTCTCGCATCATCGGTGCAGTGTCGTTGGAGTAGTTACGACTGCATGTCCGTTTTGTTTTGAAGTAGTCCAATACTCTGTGTCTCCATAATTATTCACGTTGGCCAAGTTCATCCCTACTGAGTTGCTACAACTCCGTTCTTCTTATTTTTGAGAACCTTTTTTGAGTTGTTGAATTTCTCCAATCTGCAGTGGGGAATCACCTACATTTAGCCGGAGTTGCGAAAGCACCTAGAAAATAAAAACAAATATAAACAAATTAAGATTAACCTAAACCCTGCTTTCATCCATGGAAACCATCTTACATCGTAACTTCTCTATAACCCAGAAGTAGGTATTGTCTGAAGAACATTGCCCTCGCATCCCTCCATAGATGTTGTGCTACGGTTCGGTGGGAGATTTGTTGTACTCTAGAGAACTCTGTTTGATGAATATTAACGGTTACAGAAAGATCCGTTTTCCTATTTTTCAATGGGCCAGACCAAGTACCTGCCACAGGATGCCCTATTTTGACTGCTACCTACAATTTATCACCACTACTAACAAAGTCAGTCATCCACCTATTCACATTATTTCTCCATCACAACCACCACGAGGCTTCCGTGGCGCAGCGGATATTGTAAGACAGTGAACCAATATGTGGGGTGGGTTAGATTTTCGAGATGGAGTTAAAAAAGAAGTTACGTTGGATGTGCTTATATCTGGATTTTGGAAGGGCGAGGTGGGGAGGAGGTCGGACCGCCGCCGAGCTCTCGTTAATCGCATCGTTGACCTATCGGACCGGCGATTGACCAACTTATTTTTTCCTCGCCAAATCTGTGCCTAAGACCACCTCGCCGGAGATGAATGCCCTCGGACTATCTTTGTTAGCTCTCCGCATGTCGAACGTCATCACCAGGAGGATCTGGTCATTTTCTTTGTCACCGAGATTAGCTGTGAACCTCTTCCAACCACCATGAGTTGTCGGACGTGTGCTTCTCTCTCTTTCCCATCGCTGGCCGATCATTTACGGTCGAACCTTTTTTGTCTCCGACCAGTACGTGCATCTCCGCCAACCCTGATGTCTTGAAAGTTCTTCTCCGATCAGTCTTTCAGAAATGAATAATAAAGAGTACGTTGTATAAGACTTTATGTACAAGTAGAGGGACAAAAATACAAGAAGCCTCATCTTGTATATTACAAGCAGAACGTACTCAGCTACTTCTATTTATCCAGAGCTCAATCTTCTGCTTTTCCGGTTAGATGCAGCTGGACTCGAGCCAGGAGTCTCCCTGAAATCATGCTTTCTCGATTCCCTGGACGATCTCTCACCCGACATTTCCACACTTGGCTGCATTTCCACGTTCACAGCTTTCTTTCGTGACCTGAAATGATCATCAATGCACGAAATGCTCTCACCAGCTATCCTGGAACAAGATGGTTCCTTGTTGGCAGCCATAAGTGGGGACTCCGGAGGACAGAAATTCAGATTCAGACGATCCTCTGAAGCGTTGCTTCTTGTCCCGTGTTGATCAGCAACATCTGCATCCGTCTCAGTCTCTTCCACCTCCTACAACCAGAGCATTGACTTATCCATACATAACATTCAAAGATATTCAGCATATTGGATATGAATATTCAATCCGCAGCGCAGAAACAGTATCAATCGACATCTAACATAGAATGACTGCGATAAAAAAGATGAATTTTTCATGCATACTTCAACATATTTATGCTAAAAAGTATCAATTGACAACTAACATACTAAAACTGCGATAAAATGATGAATTTTTACGTATACTTCAACATAGTTAATGCTGAAACAGTATCAATTGACAACTAACATAGTAAAACTGCGACAAAAAGATGAATTTTTCACGTATACTTCAACATAGTTAATGCTTAAACAGTATCAATCGACAACTAGCATAGTTTTTCTGCGATAGAAATATGAATTTTTCACGTATACTTGAACATAGCTGACTGACATAGTTAATGCTGGATCATACTAATTGTACTAATGAGGAAAAAATATATGTAGATGAATTTAAACAATACCTCATTTTGGGTGTCAGCCATCTCTTCAGTTTCTGATTCCAACTCAGCTTCCGAGTCTTCCATTTCTTCGCGCTCAAACTCCACATTCTCTGTAATTTCATCCTCAGAGTCACTCAACTCTTCTTGTTCCATCACAATCCCTGGAAGTGATTGATCCTCAACATCATCGGCGTTCTTCGTAATACCTTCATTGCGAGGTACGATGCTGCCTGAATCAAACCAAGCGCCATTTCTATCTACACGCACGGCAACGTTCCGGCTGGAATGAATTGAAGAACTGTTGGCATTGTGAATTCTGAACCTACTCGGATCTACAGAACCTACTCCTCCAGATGCCCGGATTCCAACATCATTGGGCCTTCTGGTTGTGAAACTGAGGTGAATATCTAAGTCAAGTTCATGAGATTTCTCAGTGGAGCTTACAGGTCTCACAGAGGTGGCAGTAGTGGCACGTAATGGATTCTGAACCTGATCAAGTTGTCCACCAGATGTTTCTAGATTTTGTGACAACTGAATCTTCGAATTCGTAGCCTCGGATCTTTTCAGGAGTGGATGGAAATCGGTCTCATAAGGCTGTCCGGGAAAATTGACAGCATTCCTTCCATGATGTGGATGATGGAAAAGGCTCAAACTTAATTGAGGTGGGCTTCTTGCAGGGAAGTTTAAAGGGCTCAAAGTATTTGCACACGGGTGCAACTGATAATGCAGAAAATGGCCATCTCCCGGGGCTTGGAATAGTAAAGGATGCATCTGAAGGTCTGAATCATCTCTCCTTTCAGTAGCAGGCTTTTTCCTGGTGTTTACAGGATCCTGAGGTTGCCGATCACTGGAACTAGTGTTTACCGTGATTCTTGGAACACCTGAAGGACCAGCAGAGCAACTCAAAGAATTTGCTTTGGCTTGAGAGCTTGCAAAAGAAGACTGTGACATTACACGGACAGATGGAGGAAGGTTTACGGGAGGCAGATCAGGAGCTAATTTAACCACACGTGAACTATTAGGTCTTCGCTGTCGATAGGGTCGCCAGTGTACTTGATTGGTCATGGGCCTAGTAGATTATATTGAAAGTATTATCTCACTGCATCGTACGATTGGCATCGCCAAAGCTCCACCTTGGCAATTAAACTAACAACGAGATGGGGAAAACCACAGATGCTGGGGGAAAATACCTTACGGCTGCAGGAAACTCGCTGGAGAAAGGGGGTTGGGTACGTCCCGACTCTAGATCATTACCTGGTGGTGTTTTAGTAAGAAGGAACCTCTCCCGAAACATATATATATAGGTAAAGTGGAAGAAAAAATCCTCAAGTACCTGGCCTCCAATCAGCTAAAAACGCCTCCTGAACATAAGCTTCATCTTCCCTTTCAATCTGATTGTCTCCATTGCCATTTCCTTCATCAGCTTTATCAGCCTTAATGTACACTTGAGGAAAACATCAAAACGGGAGATTTCTATGCAGTTTCACTTCATGATAACATTTGCAAACAGTAGATTGATGTGCGGAACAGAAAGGATCACTCAGCAACTATCACAAGGGGAAAATTTTACCTCTTTTTCAGGCGAACAATGCTCGCCGGCCAAAGCTGCAGATTGCCCGTTTCTTCTTCTTAAGTCGTATAATTTTCGTTTAGCCTTCTTCTTCGCATCTAATTTGTATGATTTTTGAGTTCCCATAGCTATACGATATTGCCGAGGTAGCAAGGAAGGATCTCTGTAAGGAACAACCGACTTCCATATCGACATCCAATCAAGTTTGTATACCTTCATCCACTATATTATAGTGTCATGTAAATACTTCATCAGCCCCAATAAGCAGTTGCAGATATGTAAACTAAATTAGAATTGTAATCACCTCTTCAATACGTGCAACCTCTTCATAGGTCAACGGTGATGTTTTCATCCTCCGAACAGCCTACAGCATACAGCAACAAACATGGTTCAAATATGTCATTATCTAGTACAAAAGTCAGTGCATGTGGTCCAGATCACAAGGGTAAATACAACAGGATTCTTTGCCAACCTTAATTGGATTGTCAGGTGCTCTGGAGGATGAACGGTTTTTCTGCCTTATGAATATCTGTCAACAAATCGTCACATTTAATACAAATTTACACAGATTCCTTTTTGAAAAAGAAAATATAAAAAGAGCTCCTTTGCATAGACAATGACTATGTATTTTGTTTGATTCAGAAAATATCACTAATAATACTAGCCGGTTTCACAACACCTGATGCTCCGTTTTGCAGGGAAGAAACCGTTCTCGAATAGCTTTCCAGTCTGAATTATACTCCATTATCCCCATTGCCAATAATCTGCAATGTAGAGAGCTAAATTACGTTCTCGGTAACAAAAAGTAACAGTAAATAATTGCAAGAGATTCAAATTTTTTAATCATCACAATAAGTGTAAACACCGATATATAAACTATAGAATTTCCCCAGTCACGGAAAAAACACCCACAAAGTCGAAAACATACTTAATGTTATGTTGTTTGGGAAATAAACAAAAAAACAAAGAGGAATATTTTGAAACAAAATATGCAATAAATAGTGCCTACACCACATGAGGATATCATACAATGACACTAGAAAATCTATGTAAAGGAAAGCATAGAACTCACTGATCCTCTGACTCAGTAAAAAGTATACGATTTGCAACTGCTGCAGGTGGTGGCTTATGAGGGTAAAGAGCAGGATTAAACAGGGGGTAAAATCTCCTTGCTAACTGAGCTATCTCCTTCGGAACTAGAACAACTGATTGCTTCTTAGCCTTTTCAACTAATAAAGACGCTATTGTCCTCTTAGGTGCTTCACTGTTGTCGGATGAAATATGTGATGTAGCGGAAGTAGGACAAGCAGTATCCCTCTGGCCTACTGGTTCCGTATCACCAGGTGAATTAATCAGAGGAAACAATTCTTCCTTTTCAGGGAGAGTATAACAATTAAGTGTCACTTTCCGTCTGCGGTAATCTTCTAAAACTACAAAAAATAAAAAATAAAAGAGTAAAGCAAAATTAGATAATATAAATTTCTGCTGGGAGCATAACAGAAATATGAATGGAAAAGAATGTGTAAATCCAACAAACCAGTAGATACATCATTGAGAAAGTTTGCGACTAATTTGAGAGGAGCTACATCCAATACTGACAGTACTGGACCACTAGTATAAGGAATCCAAGAGGGACGTGCAAGAGTCTGGCCATCACGCTGTGGCCTGACAATTTCTTTACCAGAAGAATTGTTATCGGGAGGTACCATATTAATATCAAGCCGTTCGTTTCTACGTTCCTCCACAATGGCGGAAGCTTCTCCAATAGATGATTCTGGAACACTTTTTGGAATTTCATCAGGCACTGATGGATGAATACAAGGGGGGAAGAAGAAGAAGAAATTAGGATATGGTAGCCTTCTCCAAGCTAAAACGTTCTCACGTTGATGATGCATTTCTAAAATCAGTTCCTGAACTTCCTCAGCAATATGTCGTTTAGAGGGCTCCAGGACACAAACAGAAAACACCTGAATGAGAAGCTGCACATGCTCATTGATCAAGCAATGCAGTTGTCCTATTTGATGCGGAGTGAAACCATTTATGGACCCATCATTTACGTAAGGTTGGGCAGGGTTACATGTGATATTAGTCCCATTCAAAGTTGCAAAGGCCGGTCTTTGCATGATAGGCACGTATGGTAAAAGGGGACGTAATGGTCCATGTCTGAAAAGTTTCTTGTTATCTCTAGAAGCATTTTTGCGTCGATTTTGCCTAGTCTTGGGCCGGTGACCAGGAGCTTCAGGTGTTTCCTCCTGAACATCATACCTTGCATCTTCATCATTTTCGCTCTCAAGAGCTTCTTCAAGCTCAAGCTCAAAATCTGCATCGTTTTCCTCATCTTCATCATCAACATTCTCACTCTCCTGCACACTCGGAGTGTCACCATCTCCGCCCTGTAAAACAGCAGCAAGAAATTTCCTGTACTCTGCCTCATCATCAACATTCTGAAAGCCATCCTCATCATCCGATCCTTGAAGGAAAGTCTCTAGCTCATCAAGTGTAAAGCTAGCTAGGGAATAGCGAGCTCTTGTTCGCATACATATAGCATCCTCCCCATCCGTGTTAAGTTCCACTGTGTTAAGTTCCCCAGCCACCGAATCATTATCGGCATTTACCAACTTGCCCGATTCATCCATTTTGTCACGTTGCTCCTCAATTTCAATACCTTCCTGAGGTTCTTCAACTGAACCAGCTGCAGTTTGCATCACAATCTCCTCACCAGGATCAGTGTCACCCATAAGATATTCTTGCACTGTATTTGAGGGAGTTGCCATGGACTCAGCTGCCAAGGCCGCAAATACATTTGCACCACTGTCAGCAACATCAGCATCCAAACCATCTATTTCAGAGCTTAGGCTAGATGAAGCTTCTCGTGAGGGGGTTTCTTTTGAAAGGGGATTAAAATCCACATCCTCTTCCTCATCCTCCTCTTCACCTCCATTCTCCACATGATTCACCTGATCAACAAGATCTGCATTTTCACCCTCTTCCTGATTGGACAATTGTTCTACGGGTTGTTCAGAGCTTTTAGCTGCAGTACCCGTATCAGGGGACATGCTAGGCTCCTCACCGTCCTTGATTTCATGTGACAGCATGGTTAAAGAGCAAGGAGATAGCGTAAGATCGAGCAAATGAACCTCATCAACATCTATCTTTCCCCAATTCCATGTAATTTTTTGGAGTCCAAAAAGCAACCACTTTCTCCCTTCTTAAGATATTATACAACAAACCTAACAAGACGAAAACAAAAACTAAGACAATGTAGAAGAGAATAGAGCATGCGTGTACTATTAACAAACAAGATAACTGAACCTACATTTAACTATCCACTGGAATATCACAAGAACACGATTTTTGGAGTTTGATCATACTAAGAGACACGCCACATCAACAAGGGATATCATAAGAACACTAATTTTTCACTAAGTAGCAGATAGACGTTCGAAAATGTTCTCTGTTAAACGCGGTACATGGCCATCCTTCCCGAGTAAAGTATTTTCTTCTTGCAACAACACCGCGTAGAAATTAATAACTAAGTCACAAAATTTCCAATGCATATGAAAAAACCTTTCTTTTCTGTCTAAGCTCAACACGATGGCGAGATATGATCCACGTATCCGACCCCACATGGTGTTGGGATGAAGGGCCGGCGGCCATTGTTGCATTAACAAAATATACTAACAGATTCAAAGCAACAGGATAACAAAATAGTACCCTAAAAGAAACATCTTTTCATTACCAGTTTATCAAATCAATCGTTCCCATATGTGATCACACAATTCAAAAGCGAAAAGGGGTGCGAAATGTAGCTCAATTAACATCAAAACATGCACAAACAAACCATAAATTTAAAGAAAAACTAGAAATTTACGAATTTGAAAGATTTACCCTAAACATTGAAGCGGCAAATCGCAGCGGGGGGAAAACCCCAAATCGATTGAAAGGGAGGGAAAAAAACAGGAAACCGAGGACACGCGAGTATTCAGGATTGAGCACGCTTTCGACCCAAACACGTTGGGATT
>JAULKK010000001.1:1289153-1306854 GCA_032355705.1 Rubia peregrina | reverse complement strand
TTGGGAAGAAGAAGAGGAAATGTCGTGAGTAGCCGCAATGGAGAAGAAGAAGAAGAGGGCCTGGAAAGAAGAAGGTGAGTGGCGTAGAAGAAGAAGAGGAGGGTGGCGGGTGTTGTTGGGAAAGTTTTTTGTTAGGGGAAAAGGACAAGGAATTTTTTTTTGGTTAATAGACATTGAGAGTATAATGGTCAAGTTTTCAGAATTTTTAATTTTTTCAACAAGGGTATAATGGTCAGTTTACTGAATTTTAACCAATTTTAGATTTACAGGGTTAGATTGACATTTTCGTCCAAAAATTAGAACTAGATTTGCACTTTTAAATTTTACAGGATTAGATAGACACTTTCAACTAAAACATATAATTATTTTAGCACTTAACTCACAATATTTTTTTTAAAACAAATTATAATAGTTGCTTAATATATGAGATTAATTGTGATACGTTACGTAACGCACCAATATATACTGCGGTATCAATTAATGTTGTGTCGAGTGTATGGGTCATTTTCTCGAGCTACTAGTATGACTTTTTCTAGAAAACTCTTACTGCAATGAAATATAGCTTGCAAAACCATATATTCTCCGTCTCAATTCAAATTGCACACTTACTTTTTCATATCATTCTCAAATAAGAATATTTGATTGCATATTTGAATAGATATATGAATAACAATATCATCGTATTTGAAACTGTTGAATTCATCATACCAAGTCATTTTAAATGTTAATTTTTTATTTACCGTTATCATACATATGTAAACATATTATAATGATCAAACATGTTTCCACATTTAATACCATTTTCCAAGCTTCAAATACTATAACTTATGCACAATATTATGGTTCATCTATTTCAGATTAAGATGCACATATTTTTTTAATTTCAATTGATTAAATTTTGATAGTATATTTATAATAATATTATTATTGTCTATGATTATACATATGTCGTTATATATAATTCAAGATTTTAACAATCAGTTGTATTTTTGTAAATACCGCAAAAGAAGTTTGTGTAATTTAACATAGAGTGGAAAGAGTATTGAATTCATGCCAAGGCTTGAATATCACATGCAATGTTTATCTTATATTCCTTTTAGTCTAAGTATTACAAACATTTTCTCAAAAAAAGAGTATTACAAACATGGATTATTTTTGGATTGAACTGAAAATATTATGAATGCTTAGAATGTTGTTTTAATGATTACATATAAACAACCAAATTAAATATAAATATCATACTCTAGGATTAAATTTAGAGACACTACCATTGAATCTATTGAAGATCTGTGGAGGTTGAAACTTTACCTAAGAAGACCCAAAAGTTGCACCACCAACGAACCGCCGAAACCGAAATCGGGATCACCACGATTCTACTTTAATTGACCACTTACACGTTGGAAAATCACAACGGGGACTCTCTAGCCCTCTTAAGAACACCCACACGATGCACCACCAACGAACTGTCGCCATCGAAACCAAAACCACAACGATCTCACCTTCATCGGCACCACCAACGAACAGCCGCTGCAGAAACCGAAACCACCACGATCTCACCTGCAGGTTGGGAAAGCACAACAGGGACTACCGATACAGTTTCACAG
The DNA here is from genome assembly GCA_032355705.1 of Rubia peregrina. Taxonomy (NCBI): domain Eukaryota; kingdom Viridiplantae; phylum Streptophyta; class Magnoliopsida; order Gentianales; family Rubiaceae; genus Rubia; species Rubia peregrina. The sequence continues at coordinate 1,305,250 of JAULKK010000001.1, read as the reverse complement.
CGGTGGGTAATCGCTATCAAGAAATTGTTCTACTGTTCACAATTCTTGATGGATGAAATTCCCAATGCTTAGTCGTCTTCAGAACTTTTGAATTTTATTGATGGAACAAATGAAAAGATATATTTGTTAACTTACTTTTAAATAATTAAAAATAATTTATGTAAAGTTTATAATTTATATAATAATTTTTAATAAATAAATTATTCAAATCAATCAAGTGAAATAAACCACCCACCCAACCAACCATATACTAATATACTAATTCGTCACTGAACTTACAGATCATACATATAGAAAGCTGCATCTTGTGTTCTGACATAGGGAGTTATTCTAGTCTCACACTTTAAATGAGTAAGTGGATCGAATGCCATTTGTCACAGTAGGGGCCAAAAGGTGAGGAAGCAAATGGAGAATATTATATTTTTTCCCTAAAAAAACTCTTTTAATTTAAAAGAATTACTTCCTCCGCTCTGAAATAATAAGTTGAAATGTTTTAAAGAGAATATTGAGTGGAAATGTGATAATTATTATTACCATGTAGAAGAGTATAATACGTTTAGAAAAACTAAATTAGAAAATGTGATGGTTTTTAAAAATAAAAAAGAATAGTTAGAAAGGCCATACAAATATTATTATGTTATCAAAATTTGGCACAATAGAAATACACTTTTACTCAAAATTTCAACCGCAACATTGTTTCACATGCACTACAAAGTTATTATCTAATTTAGAGAAAATAAAGAGTCTTGGAATAGCATCTAACTTCTCAATCCATAATTTAAACACTCCACCATTGGGAACTGAAAACACGTGTTTCTTTGACACAACCATATCTTCTTATCGCACTCGTTTGGACTGGTACATCTGTTCTTCCATTGAAGATCAATTTTATGGAGAATTTCAATACATACCCTTCGTTTACACGGTGAAACATGCAGAAACTACTGCTCTTCGAACAAGTCTGCTAGCATCCTTAGGAAAGGGCATCCAAATCAACCACGTACAAGGAGAGTTACAAATTATTATAAATGCCGTAAATAACCACAAACAAAGAAGATTTATTTGATTTCGGTCTAATCACTGATTAATCAACTAGCTAGACTGGTTGAAATTCATTAATATCCAAAGCTATCTTGAATTAGAAGACAATAAATTATATTACTCACGCATTAACTCCACATGCAAAACACTCTACAAAATCAATTTCTCAATAAAATAAAATAAAAAACACAATTTATAATCAATATTTTCAATAAATGAAAACTTCATTTTTTTCTTTAGAAAAAAGAAGAGAAAATAGATGCCATGTGGTTGATTAGATACCAAAATCCTCCCATGATAGTATAAATAGCCCCTCTTCCTTTCACTAAGTTCCCCTTCCATACATAGCGCACATTCAAAAACCATACATCTTCTTTCATTTCTTCTTTTCTTAAACACCTACACAATGTCGGGAGTTTGGGTTTTCAAGAATGGCGTGGTGAGATTAGTGGAGAACCCCGGCAGCGATTGCCCGAATGCCCGGCGCAAGGTCCTCATCCACTCCCCTACCGGAGAAGTCGTCACGTCGTACGGCGTTCTCGAGAGGAAGCTGGAAGCCCTAGGGTGGGAGAGATACTATGATGATCCTGAACTCTTTCAGTTCCACAAAAGATCCACGGTTCACCTCATCTCCCTCCCTAGAGACTTCAACAAGATGAAGCCGTGGCACATGTACGACATAGTTGTTAAAAATCGCAACGAATTTGAAGTTAGGGATGTGTAGTTTGTTTACTTTGAAGTTCTTGGTCGATTGTGTCTGAAAAACTGGTGTTGAAGGGGGTTCTCTGTGGCACGTGTACGGCGTTGTTTTTAATTCGTGAAGAAAATGAAGTTGGGGATGTGTAGTTTGTTCAGTTTGAAGTTCTTGATCTACTGTCCTAAAAACCGATGCTAGAGGGACGTCTCTGGAATTATGTTTTTCCTTCTATATTGCTTTTCTTGTTGCTTCTGTGTAATTTCAGGTGTTTACAATTTGCTTGTCGGTGTGTGTTTAATTTGTGACCTAATGATCCCATTATAATTGTAATCACTCATATTACAAACTTTCTTCTTGTTCATTGATTTTGATTTTTGAAGAAAATTTTGTGCAATTACTTATATAAATTTCGTGAAAGGGTTGAGGAAACATGGTATAAAGTAATAAACTAAGACCAAAAAAAGTTCAAAGTGAAAATACTTAATGAATTAAAATAAAATAGTAAATATTGCATGCATAAAATGATGTTGGTAAATCAAATTTAAAACTGCAATTAAACTATACTATAAAGAAAGTGATTTTCATCCCAAAATAGAAACTTTTGGGTGAAGGGAAAATGATAATTTAATTAGTTCCAATGTTTGAGCTAGCATATATCTTTTTTTAAAATTTATTTCTTGATGTTGTTGGGTGCTTTATGTCAATCGATCTTTAATTTGTCCCCATTGTAATTTATATGGGCGACATTGGGGTTCATGCATGTCTGCACAAAAATGTTGTACAGCGACCAAGACTCAACAACAGGGTAATCTGATCGTTTTTTTAATATCGACACACTTTTTATTTTTAAAAAAAGTATTATTACTTTTTATAATAAAAAAATTATATTCATTCATTCATTGAACTTTGCATTTTTTATAATTTCATCTATATTTTAATTCGTAAAAGAAGATCGATCTAAATAGCATTATATCAGTGTAAAAAATATTTTAAAAGCATATCAAAAGGAGAACCAACCAATTAAAAGCAAGCAAAGTGAAGTTATATACACACATTCTCCTTAGTATTCACAATATATATTCATCAAGTGAAATACTATCTTTTTTTTTTCTTCTAATCTACATTTAAAATGCCAATTTATAATAATTTTAAACGTGTATAGCTAAAAGTATTGATCATTAAGCATAATCGTGCAAAATATATAAGAAAAACACGAAAACTCGATAAGATGCACCGTAGATTGTATACACACATCAATTCAAATTTGTGGATCATGGGTTGAACCGTTTCATTCCATACGTATTGTTTATATGCTTGTACGTAATAGCATTGGTTATCAGAATTGTTGAATTTATGAGTCGAGCTGTCTCCGTAATATGAATTAAGGGATCCAAGTATCAATGTTACTTGATATTCTTCCAAAAATTATGGCATTATAAATAGAGAATGTGTTATGCATTTTAATTGATTTTCCAGTTCCATTTAAGAGCCCATAACTCTACAAGAAGTATGGAATGATCGAAGCCAACACGTGCTTTAAATAATTAGAATATGGAAATCTATGCCCATTTGGCCTGATCAGACACTGAACTCAGAAGCTCTGTTGATAAAGGGCATGCATTCAGCCTTCATGCTAAGCCATTCTGACTTTTAGAGTATGGATAAGAAGCTTATCACCATGTTTTCCTTTTGCACCTTTGAAGAGGAGAATATCATAATTACTCCATCCGTTCCTCCGTATACGGCACACCATAGGTTTAGATGTTTTGATTTATCTGATCAATGAAATTAGTCGATGAACTTGAGTTTAGAAAGTAAATAGTAGATGGGTGGATCATGGATGAAAATAAAGGAATACTGTCAAAAATAGAAAGTTTGTTATATATGGATGCCCGGAGGGAGTATAAGAAATGAAAATTTTGCTACGTTCTTTTTTATGAGAGATATTTAAGTGTATGTTTTGGCGTTTCAGCGAGTCTATAATTAGTTTTTTTTACTCATAAGTAAAGAGTTTTAGTTGTTTGATAAATCGTTAAAAGTTACAGATATTTTAAAGAGACGAGATTTTCTTTTTCTGGAAAATCCAAAAGCTCATTTACCATTTTCTTGACGGCAATCCAGTTTTATTTATAAACACGAATCCATCAACAAATCGATGGTGATGAAATTCAATCGAGTGCATAGAAGACAAAGTGAGACTCAAAACATAACAATTGAAGGATTATAAGTATAAAGGATGTAAGAAAGGGATTCAAATTAAAATTGAAGTAAAATAATAGCCTTCAAATTGTAGTCATCCTCCAAGCCCACTCCTCTTTTTGGTCATGGGCTACTATATATGGCATCTTCTTCTCCATCTCCCTTTCTCTTTCAGAATCCACACACATTTGATCAATGCTTTAGGCATGTGAACAAGAACAATGGAAAAGAAACTCAAATTCTTAAAGAGATTTTGATACAATGTAGTTAAAATCTCATTTTTATTTTATATATATATATATATATATTCCTTCCCCACAAGTATGCATGCATCCTATCCACAAGGAATGGGGCAAGAGAGATCTCCATTTGTTTTTTTGAGTTTGATTTTGACACCCCAAACAAGCCTTGTCATTTCATGCCATGACTAGCTACTATTGAAATAATGTCCTTGTACAAAATGTGTAGGGATGACAATGAGATTGTATTTCAAGTCAATAGCCCAAACTAAATATATTATATCCATTTTATGCTTCTTTATGGTATTAGATGTGGTAAAAATTCGTGTTCCCACATTGAGAATATGATGATTATAGTCTCTAATATCCCTTTCAACAAAATTTGATTAGACATTATTCATTATTTTAAAAAAATTAGTGGCGGAACTAGGTTGATATATGAAGGTGGTTAATGAATTGTAGCCTAGCAAACGCTTATTGGGGATAGGTCTATGGGAAGGTTGTTGGCTGAATGGGGAGGGGATCGGAGAATTTGGTTGAAATATTAGGTTTGAAATTAAGGGACGCGTGAGACCCATTGTTCGATTTGTGATGGGTGTTTTTTTCCGAGTACAAATGACTATGCCTTTTTTTCTCTAATAGAATGATGTCGTTCCACTATCACGAACACTGTCATTTAACACTGCTGAAACAACAGGAAAAAAAACACAGAAGCCCTGCTATCGAAGGCGCTAAATACTAGCTACTCTTTAACCAGTGGTTCGGTAGGGGATTTGCATAGCAACTCGTCCCTAATTTCGCACGTGCACAAAACCCTCATATTCAATATAAAATTGATTAATAAATAATAATACACTAACAATGAATCTTGTTAGATTTGTCGCAATACATATTTTTAAAAAAACCAACTATCTAATATTGTATTTAACATTATACACAATTACCAATACGTGAGTATATTTTTGAGGCGGTGCAAACCAAAGGAAATGAAAAATCAATGTACATCTAGAAAAGCTAGGAAACCCTAGTTGCCTTTTCCGAAACCAAAACGAAAAGTCTCAAATTGATTTAATTAACCTAAAAAGAACAACTTTCGTACGCAAGGGACAATTTAAAGTTCAAATTAGGCGAAAGTAAACTTTCTCGTACTTTATTCCTTCTAATTAGTATAAATAAATCTTAAATTAAGGTATGTTCTAAATCTACCAAACTCTTCTTATAAAGTTTGACAATTAGGCACATTATTTCGGCGGGAAAATATAATTTTGCCCTAGAAGCGTAAAGTCATGCCTAACAACACACAACTTTGACACATCTTCCACCATATGTGCCCGATCGGAATTTAAATATTGAACTCAATTGAATTTGTAGCACAATTTCGCACACGAATGCGGGATCGAAAATTTTATAAAATTAGGGCACAAACTTTTATCAATTGGTCACTTTTAGCTGACAACATTAGGCGTAGTAATGTTGTCTCACATGCTAGCCAATAATTCTTGTAGTAGTAACTAGGGTATTAGTGAGTTTTAATTTTAATTATTATATAAGTATGTTTCGATGCTGCCTCGATATATTAGTTTGTTCGGATCAATGTATTAATTGTTCTAAATTTGTTGTACAGATCGCATGTGCGTGGTTACATCCGTTGATGTATATATGTTCATGGTTATAATAGCTACTTGAGTGCACAGACGGTTTGGACAACATGTACACGTTATTGTATTTGTTGTGTTTTAGATGTTGCGGATCCCTGAATGCTTGAGATGTTCTTTCCTTTTTAAGCGATTTATGATTTTCAACAGCAGTTGAATAATATCTTTGAGATCGATATTACATTTTTCCTGAATCCTTTATCTATAATAAGATAATTAGCTTGGCGGACTTATAACTTCAATATTATTTTATGATAGATGGAATAATGAGATTAAACATTGATTCCACTTATTGGAATTACTATTGAACGTACTGTCAACACCTTTAATGAATTATCTTTATAAAGAAAAACCCGTGTAAAACATCATAATGCATAATTAATTATTGATATTTGAGTCAATTTCCCGATCGAATCGCACACTTTTCTTTTTCGTTTGTCCCAGACAAATCTGCACACTTTCCATTTAAAGAAAATTTTAACCTATTAAAAGACATTTTACCTCTAAACAATTAAAATTTTACATTAGAAATCCTACAACTCACCCTTACCACCACCCCTTTTCGTCCTTCATCTCCCCCAAACACCCAAAACCCTCACCGCCCACTCATTTTGCTCTCTCTAAATTTCTTCTTCCTTCTTCCAATCCCTCCACCGCACAACTTTTTATTTCTTCTTTGGTCAGACAAGACCACCACGAAGTGCCCGGCGTCAGAAAGCTTCAACCACCCGTTATGGTGCACCACCGCCTTGCTCTGCGCCCCAACGAGAATGATCGACCTCCTTACAGAGTCAAGTAGTTTCTCGGAGCCAACGTCGCAAGTATGACCCATCCGGCCCGTGAAGGCGGAGACCTTGAGAGCGACAATAGGTTTGGAAATGATGCGATGAAGCGTGGCGGGATCGAGGTGGAACCTAGTAATGCAGAATGAAGTTGCATAATCTATGCTGCAAGCTAAAAAACACATATAGAGTTATGATATCAAACATAAAATAAAAATAGAAGGGATATTTTTCCCCAGAATAATGCATAGTGTAAGCTAAAGGAATGATAGTTATTTCATAAATTATCAAAAGACTGATTTTCAGGAGACGAACTCGGAACATATAGAGAAAAAGAATTTGCCATGCAAAATGAAAAGATAACTTACCACTACCCTCTCTTATCCTATGTACTCTTATCCCATAGTATAACAAATATAAAATACACTAGTGTATCCTCCAGCTGGCAATTACTCATGTGATGCCTATAAAACCCCACCAATTTCACCCTCACTTCATATCAAACCAAACCAAATATCTAACAAAAACCTCAAAAAATGTCCGGAGTTTGGGTCTTCAAGAACAATGGGGTGGTGCGTCTGGTGGAGAACCCCGGCGAATACCAGGGCTCGAGCTCTCGCCGGAAAGTGCTCGTGCACGTCGGGAGCAATGAAGTCATCTCGTCGTATTCGGTTTTGGAGGAGAAGTTGCTGGCCTTAGGGTGGGAGAGGTACTGCGACGATCCTGGTCTTCTTCAGTTCCACAAGAGATCCACAGTTCATCTCATATCTCTACCTAAGGATTTCAGCAAGTTCAAATCCATGCATATGTATGATATTGTGGTCAAGAATCGAAACCAGTTCGAAGTTAGGGATATGTGATTGTGATTTTAATGTTGTTTGTGATGAAGTGAGTTAATTCTTGTTCTGATTTCTTGTAAAAAGATTTGGTGATTGTTGAAGGTTCGGAGGACTTTGTGCAATGATTTCATTAGGATTGTTGGTTTTTTTTTGTGGTATTGGAGTTTGTGATTTCTGTTGTGAGCTGAAATTTTGGCTAATTATGTTTGACTGTTAATATATATCCTAGCTAACACGTAAATATTTACATTTGAAAATAGGTTTTCTAAGAAATCTAGCAAGATTCCATGTAACATTTTTATTCATGTTTTGATTCAAATTTTCCGTTAAAATTGATCATGGTTTACGTGGATAAAATAACTGTGTAGTTTGATCCGGAACAAATGGAGTGTATTTAATCCCTTTAAAAGGAAAAATGTAAAGAACTCACTCGATCCCTAATTTCGTTACTCGGGCAAGAAAATTACTCTCTCCACCTCAAGTGAAACGGTAACTTTCTCAAATTATGTTTTATCAACAAATACTTTAATAACGTGTTATAAAAAAACTAAGTCGGTACGGAGCATTAGCAATTTTTTTCCCATTTACTACGTCTCTTATATAAAAATGCACGTATAATGGAATATTAATAATTGGAAAAACAATCATATTATATGTAATGGAGTATTTACAAGCATTGGTGCAAAAAAAAATACAAGCATTGGTGTAGAATAAAGTTATATTATTTTCTACTATGCATTGTCTAATTCAATTCACTCAATCTTGAGTGGATATGTAAAAATAACTTAATTTACTTCTTCTATTACTATTCTTATTATTCAATTTGTGTGATTTAATTATATTATATTCTATTCAATTCAATTATTTTAAATCAATTTAATTAAATCCGTTCATTAAAAAATAATATGGCAAAACAACATCATTGAATATTGTGATACCAATATTTTATTTTATTTTTGGAGAAATTCAACCCAAAATTAAGTGGGGGAAAGGAATTTTTAAAAAGAAAAGGAAGAAGAAGATAATAGAGTGATCTACATCATTCATGACGTAGGGTACCACAATGCACATTAGGAAAATTTAAAACGTCATCGTTTTATTCCCATGCATTAATATTGAATATTGTACTACTATGAAATTCAATTTTATTCTTGCTGTCCCTCCAATTTGCTTTGCCTTGAATATTTATTTAATGCTTTTAAAGCAAGAGAATATTAATCCTCTCATTTATGCCTTGGACTAAAGGCTCTAAGTCCAATCAAATGCTCAATCATTTAATCGAAAAACAAAAGGCCCTATAGTGCAAAGATATATACTTGGTTCCATGATACCACACTAATTAAAATTAATTATTGAAAAACTATGAGTCAAGAATTTTTTTACAAGAGTGAAAATATTGTGGGTGGAATTAATTAATAATGGTAAGTGATGAGTAATTTAATTAATTTGAAATGACTCCCACGAATAGAATCTCATTTTCTTGAAAATGACAACGAATCATTATTAGGATTTAGGATTTGACATGTTGAGCAGCCAGTTGAGCAGTATTCATAATCCTTAGCAGTAGTAACAACGACATCAGATTTAGGATTTGACATGTTGGAGATCGGTAGAAATCAGTCGATCGGGATATATCTTTGTAAGGAACTCATATATTACTATGAGTAGTTATTATCATTGTAAGGAATTCATATATTACTGTAATTATTATCATTGTAAGGAACCAGTGTGAGATATATCTTTCAACACGTGCCAACGTGGAAACACTCCACAATCCAATGATAATAACTAATATATAAGGTCATGGGTCAACTCCACTTAGTACCAATTGGTTTTAAGATGGAAGCCCAAAATACCTTGAAATTAACATGGTATCAGAGCGAGTTCGATCTGGAACCCCTTATCTTTAACCATTTTCCTCGAGCTGCCGTCACCACCAGTCGCGCAGCAGTCACACACGCTGCCACGTTCCCGCCACTGCTCGCCATCCAATTTCCGTTCACCGACCGCTGCAGCCATCATCCAGGTTGTCGTGATCGTCCGAGCCGTCCGCTAATCCGGTTTGCCCACACGTCTTGTCTACGCGCCAACAACATCAGCCACACGCCGCAGCCAACGAATTACACGCACCGCCGCGTCTTGCCACCGATCCGATTTGCCACCGCAGATCTGCGGCAGCAAATCAATGCACCATTAATAAAGTCTTTCATATTTTATCAAAGGGAGAAGATGGAAATCGGAGAATAGGGGGGAAATGCAAGAGGTAGGATTTTGGTATGTTACAGAATAAAAAATATATACTATTTCTAGAAGTTATTTCTACTCCCAGCTAACACTCCAGATACATGTAACTTCACACATTAAAATCTCTATAAGAAGACGGTTTTCCAGAAAAAGTCGTAATTCTGTGACTTGGAACCATCACATACATTTCCTGCCATGAATTGGAATCATCATAGACCTTTTCTATTCTTATATAGTCTCTACAGTGTAGAGACTATATTTCACCGAACTCTTAGAATATCCATTGATAAATCTTTTGTTAAAATATTGTTAAGTTTAAAGATAATAACAAAATGAATAGAATATGCAAAGTATTTATATACAATTTGCTCCAATTAGTGATTTCACTGTTTAACCAAAATATATAATAATACCAACCCAAAAAGTACTCCATTCGTCCCAGAAAAATGTGCACATCTTTTGGTCCAATTTTTCAAGTCATGTTTGACCACGATAACTTTAGTTACGTATACTAATGTTGTATTATAATTTAATATTTTGAAAGTATATGATGCAGAGAAAATCTAACAATATCTCACGAGATGGTATTGATGCTTACATAATTAGTGAAATTTATGGTCAAACGTGTCTTGATAAAGTTGATCAAAAAGTGTGTAGATTCGGTTGGTACGGAGGGAGCAGTAAAATTAACTTGATAATTTTACCTAGGATTTACTAACTACCGACCTGTTTCTACTAATTTTAGTTCTATTTTATTATTCAACGAAAATAAAAGGAACTACTCCCTCCGTTCAGCTAAGATTGACACACTTTTCAGTCAACTTTCTCAAGCTACATTTGGCCATAAAATTCATGTAATATGTAAGTAGTAATATTATCATGTAAGGTATCGTTGAATTATATGTAGCATGTACTTTTCAAACATTAAAATTTTACATGATATTAATATACGTAACAAAAGTTATTAATGGTCAAATATGTCTTGAGAAAATAGGCTTAAAAGTGTGTCAAACTCTAATGAACGGAGGAGTATATTGCTTCGGATGCCAATGATATAAATTAAGCTTTATCGGTGTCAATGGATATATGCAGAAGTCTCATCATACATGATATATGCAGGTTCTTTTTGGCTTTATTTAGTTTCACACACTGGATAGTGTGGACTATGATTCTGATTCTTAACAGTATAAAAATTCCCTCTTTTTTATTATTATCATTAAAAAGTGGATGATCGATTCTTTAATCATACGCATGAAAGCAATAGTTAGGTTGCGTGTATTTTGAGTCACGAGTTAAATCATATTAAATTTTAGAGTTAAGTGCTAAAATAATCGTGACTAGCATGAAAGTGCCAATAAAACTGTGCAATCTTAAAAAATGTTAAAATAATTTTTGATTCCATTGACTTTATAGTCAACATTTGTTTGACATGATTTAAAAAAACAAAAAAAAAATAGAAAACCATTCCTCCACCATCTACTATCTGATTTCTCAAATCGCTTCTCCTTTACCGTCTCCTCCGACAAGTACCACGCCATCACCCCGCTTCACGTTTAATCCCTCTCACTCCTCTCCTCCCACCGTTCAATCCCTCCGGCCACCCTCCTCACAGCCTCATCGCCGCTGCTCTTCTCCTCGTTCCTCTCCTCCAACAACTACCACGTCATCACCTCGCTTCCATTTAATCCCTCCGTCTTCTTCTCCTCGTTCCTCTCCCCCGCCTCTCAGAGGCGCTTAAAGCCCAAATCTCTCTAATCACCTCTCCGGAGTCCCGCTGTCTCTCTCTATGTGCGGTGATTGTGCGATGGTTTTAGGGTTTGGGAGGAGGTGCTAGGGTGTGAGGAGGCGTTGCGCAGAAACTCGAACAGTAGTCGTAAATCAATGATACGGTCTTTACGCTTTGTAATTTTTTTTATTTTTTTACATCAAACGATGCCCGAAGGCTTACATCAAAGGTTTGCCCTAAGGCTTACATCCAAGGTTTTCCCGAAGGCTTACATCCAAGCGTTGCCCAAAGGCTTACATCCAAGCGTGTGGGATAAACCCATTACACTGAGGTGCTATATAATTTTACAGTTGTAGTCTACACTCTCAGTGGCTGAAAGAGAATTACACATAAGCCCTAAACATATTACAATTCCAAATGGGAAGCTTATGAGGAAATGAAAAAATTGCCCCAAGAAGGATAAGTGGTTAACATTGTGTTGCCTTATTGTAGTCACAATAAAAATCGATCCGAGACTACCATCCGAATCAAAACAGTGAAGTATCAAATAATACGCACGCTAAGTGTTTTGTCCACGCATCCAATCAAACATCTAAGGCCATCGAAACGATGAAATTAAAGCTCCCCAACTAAACATCTGGTCAATCTCCATTTAACCCGTAAAACCATTTTCCTGAAATAGGAAATTGATACCAGTCATTTGAATGGCCAAAAATGTTATATGTTAGTGTATAAAAATCACTTATAATACGTAGAATTCACTCTGACTTGGCTCCGAAAGGCTGTAAAAACCTAATGGACCAAAATATACAAATCTGATTTAAATTCTCAGAGAAACAATATCGCCAAAAGTCCGTTGTTTGAACGACTCTGACTTGGATTTCTCCTTTTGTCTCTTTGGATATCAAATCTGAAACTAATGAAATTCTACCAACTCAGGCTGTCAGCAAAAAAAATATTGATAGAGAGAATTCTTATTTGATACCGATTATAAAAACCATATAATTTCTGGCCCCCTTTTAAAAAAAAGACAAAATACTAAAAATACTAAAAACTAAAATAAATAAAGACAAGAATTAATTAAAAGCCTCCCACCTGAAAAAAATGAAGTCTTGAAAAATAAATTAAAATTGGGGAAGAACCCCCTCATACCCTTCTATTTCCAGTATTATACACGACTCAGTTTGACCCTAGTTGACTCGTCATTGTGTTGAGTTGATGCTCAGGTTGGGAGTGTCATTACTGATGTTCGAATAGTGAAGACTGCTCCAGGGGCTTCTGTAAGTCCGGTTTATGTCTGATACCCCAGAGCTCCGGCACCTGCTGAAGCGGACCGGTGGCCGGTTGTAGACCCACCAAGCAGAGCCCTTTCCGCTGTAGGGCCAACTCTGTGAACACCGTTGTGGACACCTGGAACAGTGTCCAGGCAAGGAGCAGAGGCACAACCATTGGAGCAGAGACGGTCTGACTCAACTGGAGCAGCGCGACCATCGACGTAGCCTCGATTCCCTCGACCCCGACGCACTGCAGCATCTCCGTCGGGTAGGGGTCACCATCGCCACTGTCAGAGGTTCGTCGTCTGCTGTGGAGCACCGACAGTGCTTCATCGTCGAACAAACATGGCCTTAAAACGCCAGATCTAGAGCCGGTATAAACAGGGAATTGTTGGAGACAAGGGGTAAGGGTGTTTAGGGGGTGGGATTGGGAGAGGGAGCCACCAGAGGTGATTTTCCGGCGACGGCGGCCCCCCCAAAAGACAGAAATTAGGGTTTCACTTTTGGGTAGAGTGAAGGGAAAGGGTTTAGAGAGAGACGAATTGTTCATAGCAGTGATGTGAAAAATGACCGACTTTATATAGAAATTAAATATCCAATATTTTGATAATTATAAATTATGAGTCCCATGACTTAATACTAATTAGTTATATAGTTTCATAATTACGTTGACTTTATATATATATATATATTCAACTGTAAGTGGATTTTTAATAAAATATTAATTCTCATTTATTTTTTGAATTGTGTCTTACTATTTTTATTTAGTTATATTCCGCCACAACTAATTTGATAACATGCATGTTTGAATTTTATAAACTTTCTATACGATAGAACTATTTTATTTCTGTATGCATTCTATGCGATAGAGCGATATAAGCACTTGACTCTATACTATACATTGTACATCCAACCTAAAAAATTGAAATTGTGTAACTAGTAGACTTCATTAATAATGATGAGTAAAAAAAACTCTTTTGTAACTTGTATGAATCTTTTTATTCTATAGTTCTAATTAACTGCTTATATTCTCTTATAATTGAGTTTATTTTAAGTGTCCACGATGATTAATTTTATATAAATATTAAGTATCTTTTAGGTTCATAATTATGTTTAAAAACTTGATTATGATTTATGTTTTTACATAATAAAGTTAAGTTTTATTAATTAATTGTTTATTTGTAATGTCCTTCGATTGATAACACCAAATCACCCATTAATTACATTATTTATTAAATGACCCCTTCTAATGATTATTAATAGGTATAAAACAAGACTTTATGTTATAAAATACTCCATTTTTTTTCAAACATGAAATATTTTATTAAATTTATCAATAAATATTAAATTTTACATAAATAGAAACAAATTTATTAGTATCTATTTATAAAAAAAAAGAGTAAAACCAAAGTATATCCGTGATAATCACTACATAAGATAGACACCAATCCCATCAAACCACCATTATAATTAAAATAATATTATTTACCATATTATTGATCATATTTAACAATCAACATACTTTTATTTTTGATATGTTATGAACTTATGTTAGAGTAATTAAGCATATTTTAATTTTGGAGGTAGAATTTAGAGAAAATTATATTGTAAATGCAATATTATTTTAGATGTAGTTTTATATTCTTACAAAAGAATTGGACGATTAAAAATATTGATTAAAAATATTTTGTGAAATTTAATGACAATAAATTTTTAAAGAAAATAATAATAATAAAATGTTAATATTTTATGAAAACATTTCTGGTACAAACTTAATATTGTTGTAAGATTCGAAACTTCAAATTTTGTAGTAATATTGTAGTGATTTTTCTGGCACAAAAAACTAATAATAAGAAATTTAATATTGCAGTAATAAATAAAGAGTCTATCCTTGAAAGACGGTCTTTCCATAACTTATAGAAATATCAAGGTTTAAACTGCAAATTACAAGAAATCATGCTAAAAATTTTGGGTAATTAATCGGATCATAAACTTATAACTACATGTTGTAAAATAAAATTTTAATATTACAACTAAAACTTTTTATCCTTTTATAATTTTAATTCAACCCCGTCTTTTCATATGCCTATGGAAAGACGGTATTTCCCAAGATTTTTCCATAAATAAAATAACTAATTAATATTAATTTTAGCTTATAAAAATAATTATAAATTAATAATTTACAATGTTCTTTCATTTATTGCATACATTAAAATATACTCATAGAATGATTTCATCTAATTATGCTATTTATTACATATTTTAAATTTATGTGTTATTGTAATCTTAAATTACATTTCAATAAATAATAATGTATTTTATTGTTTATAATTGTAATGTCATTCTCAATTTAATATGATCAAGTAAAAATTTAATACAGTAAAAATTATGTACACGCTATACAATCATATTCGGGTCTTGTTCGGTTTGGGTTGAAATTAATTCGAATCTCTTAAAATTTGGGTTAGCATCGATTCGATTTCTTTTGAATCGGGTAGTAGTTGGGTATGATCAGTTATCTTCCAGGTACGGGTTTTTTTGGGTTCCGATTCAGGTTTGGTTCGAGTGCGGATCTTTTTCGGGTTTAGGTTCGATTCGGGTGTGGATCCTTTTCAGGTTCAGGTCCCATTGGGTCTGGAAATTTTAGTTCGGGTTCGGTTCGATCGGGTTATTGACCGGGTCCAACTATTCGGGTGTCGGTTCAATTTTGGTTCGGTTATTTAATTTCAGATTTGTAGGTTCGGTTATATTTTGTCATGTCTAGTCATGTGTACCTTTATCTTAATACATATGCCGCTCACAAACTCGCTCCTCACTGTTTGCCTTGTATCTTTCTTAGGTACGACTACCAGTACAAGGGATATTGATGTTTAGATCCTACATCTGGAAAGATATATGTCACCAGACATGCTCGGTCTGACAACACTTTCTTCCCTTATGCCAATGGTTCTATTTCAGTACCTCCAATATCTTCGGATGTCTCTACTTTTTTGGATCCCACTGATACAACAACTGATATCCCTACTTCTTCCACTAAGACGTCTCCTCCTGCTCGTCTTGTCACTTCGGTTGCCAGCCCTTCTGGCTCATCGATGCTATCATTCTCACCGAATACGACACCATGTTCTATCTGCTCTGTCGATTCAAATCATCCAGTAACCGCTACGATGCATCCTGCTTCGCCTATCTTGCCATCGACCAGCTCACCTGGTTCATTGACTAGCCCACTCAGTTTGTCGGCCACCTCACTAGCCCTTTCACCAGCAGCAACTTTGCTGATTGCGCCCGCTTCTCTGGTCTCTCCACCTCAGCCTCGCACTCATCAGATGGCTACTCGATCGGTGACTGGAGCTATTCCGTGCAGCGAGTATTCTGATATCATTGCTCAGGGTTTTACTGCT
>JAULKK010000001.1:1244208-1257435 GCA_032355705.1 Rubia peregrina | reverse complement strand
GAGCTCGTTGTATTGAGACTCGTAGGTCTACTTATGGTTATGCCATTTTTCTTGGTAGCAACCTGGTTTCATGGAGTGCTAAGAAGAAACCTATAGTCTCTCGTTCTAGTTCAGAATCAGAATACCGGCCTATGGCTAACACTACTGCGGAACTAGCTTGGTTGATAAATTTACTACGGGATTTGTGCGTCACTGCAAGTGCCCAGCCTATTTTGCTGTGTGATACTAATAGTTCTCTCTTTCTTGCTCAGAATCCAGTTTCGCATAAGAGAGCCAATCACATTGATATTGATTATCATTTTGTGTGTGAGATGGTGTCTTCAGGCAAGCTCAAGGTTGCTTATGTTCCTACTGATCAACAACTTGCTGACATCTTTACAAATGGTTTACCTCGTCCTCAGTTTGAGTTCTTACGGTCCAAGCTTTGCGTTGCGACAAGTCCCACACTTCGCTTGAGGGGGGGGATAGAATGTTAGATAAATTAGAATCAGGTTAAGAAAGGAATACCATTTCTCATTGGTTTTGTATATATCATTTTCCATATATGATTCTATCTTTTTAAAAAAATTCAAACCGGGGTGTCCTTCCCTTTTCATTAAGCTCATATGTCGCCCGAAGGCTTACATCAAGTTGCCCGAAGGCTTACATCAGCTGCCCAAAAGCTTGCAATTTGTAAGATTATAGAGATATTTCTAAAGATAATTATTGACTAAACCATCTTTGTATCTATATGCCTGTAACAACATATCTAAAAACCAATATAAAAATAAAAAGGGGATAAATAAAAGATAATGGTCATAGACAACAACGTTCTAACTAATCCTGGTATGACTAGAGAAAACTAAATGCTAGCTACAATATTGGACCGATAACCTTGAATCTGATTCCCTTCCCAGTCGGTCTCACTAAAGTTATTCGGTCTCCCCTCGGAGCCAGTAAGAGACTTTCCAGGTTGTTTTCCCAGAATCAAAGCATCTGTAAATTTGTCTAACACGAA
The DNA here is from genome assembly GCA_032355705.1 of Rubia peregrina. Lineage (NCBI taxonomy): Eukaryota > Viridiplantae > Streptophyta > Magnoliopsida > Gentianales > Rubiaceae > Rubia > Rubia peregrina. The sequence goes on along the minus strand of JAULKK010000001.1, from coordinate 1,256,438 downwards.
TCAAACTGGTTACCCAGCCTGTTCGGTCTAAAAATCTAATTTGAAAGACAGAATCGCCAGAGAGTAAGTATGAAAATTACTTCTGACTTGGATTTCTCCCGCATGTCAATTAAATCAGATCGGAAGCCAACAGAGTTTTACCAAGCAAAAGGACCCGTCGGTAAAACTAAGAATTGGCATAAAAAATTACACGACCAATATTCGAGCAAAAATGACCCGTAATGAGAACATTTCCCTCTTAAAATTTAAAAACTAAGCAACATAAAATTGAAATCTCTACTATGAAAGAAAACTAAAAAACAGAAAACAGATTATAAAAAAGAAGAAGGGCTCCTTATCTCACGCTCCACACTTAGGCGGCGGCACAACGACGCGTGACAGGGTGGTGCGTGGCGCATGTGAGCGTGTGCACCGGCGGTCGGCCGTCGGCGGTGCGTGGAGAAACACGCTGGCCGAGGCGATGCGAGGGAGAGTTGTCGCCACGTTCTCCTTCACGGCTTATGGAAACTCCTCCCTGTTCCAGCCAAAATCAATGTCGGAGCGGCTCCTTCTAGCTTTTCCGGCGTCCCTGTCAGTGGGAAGACTGGCTGGCGGACTGGATCAAACTCTGAAACGTCGGCAAGGCTGCAGATCTAAATAAAAAGAGGAGGATCTTCGCCGATCAGTCCAGATCGTCGGCGTTATCCGGAGAACTGCAGCTACCGTCGGCGAAGGCATTCGGAACGTGGCTGCGGCGTCTGCAAATCGACGGGGACGGCCGTCGTTTTTCGAAGGGAATTTCGGAAAACCCAGGTTTGGGATGAGAGAAGGGGGCGGTTGGGATTTAATCTAGGTGGGGGTGGGGGGAGAGACCAGCTCGGCGGTGAGCGCCGGCGGCCACCCCCGGATAGATCTGAAATTTAGGGTGGAGTGTTATGAAGAGAGAGAACGGAGGAAACCAGTCAAGAGATATCTGAATCTTATATGATTCTATCTTGTATACCATTTTTACTCACTGTATATGAATACACAGAGCTACAATTATGTGTGAGTTTTACATTTTATCACTTTTCTTGTTCAATGTTCACTAAAGTTGTCGAGCCCTGTAACTAATAATATAAAAGCCGACAATAGTAATCACTACATCGTGTCCAAAATCTTCAGTTGGGCACAAGGAATCCCCAAGTGGACTGTTTTTTTATGTTTAACATGCGAATATATTTTACCAACTTCAATTAATTAACTAATATCTTGCCTGATTAATGATAATGACCCATGTGTTCGTCGGAAATTTTCGTTGCTTTAAGATATATTTTACGATAAGGTCATATATATATATATATAAAGTTCGCAAGTCCGAATAATTCAAGAGACTTATCAATACTTGATCATGTCATCATTAATTCGTAAGTCCGAATATTCTATCGTTTCCATACACTTAATAATTTGAATAACGTTGAAATATTAAAAGGAAAATTACGTTTAACTTATGTGTGTTTAAATCGGATTAGATTGAATCAGGTATATTTTCAAACTGGATCAGCTATGAAATCGGGTTAGTAATTTTGGATCAGGTCGATCAAAAGTGGGCAGTGAAAGTCCAAGATAATACACTAATTTAATCTAAGTGCAATCTTCAAATCATTATCAAATTTTGCATCGGATTTATCTCCCTGATATTGCAATACTCCCTGTGTTTCTTTAAGATTGACACTTTTTTTTGACATTTTCTGAAGGAATGTTTGATCATCGATAACTTTAGTTTTGTCTAATAACAAACGATGAAATTTTACTTTTCAAAAACTACACGTTACGGAGAATACATCGTCATCTCACATGATGTCTATTATTATATATAACAAAGGTATCGATCGTTAAACATTGCACGGAAAAATTAGTGGTCAAACGGTGTCATTGTTAGTGAAACGAGGGAGTATCAACTTTCTCAAATGTGCCACATAATTCTTCTAGGAGTTTGGAAAAAATGACTTCAATTTTAAAACAAACATTTTAATCTGAAGTTTTAAATTCAGTTAAAACTAAATTGGATAAATAATCTTAATATTTGGTCATTTGGTAAGTTAATTTCATACTAAATTGAATTGAGCTAAATCAATTTGAAGTAATCTTAAATATATTTACAAAAATAAAAAACAATATACTAAAATTAAGTTAGGTAGATAGAACTTGAAACGTCACTCAACTGAACTAAATGATAATTTAACTGAAAATAACAATACCTCCGTAAAATTAAACTGAAATGACTATCATGAAATCATCATTTTCATTCAAAAGCATCACGAGATACGCATCGAGCAATGTTGAAATTTATTGATTAGCTGTAAATTAAATAATTGTTCAATAATGTGACCGACTGTCATTTTTATTAAATTTAATAATCAATTACCACTTTTAAAACTTTCAATTTTTGAATGCTCTTCCTTCATTCCAACATAAATTGTACATTTTTTAAAATACTTTTGACAGTTGTTTACAACTAAATAGTATGAAGAATCGATATTTTAAAAATATAAGTTACTATCATAATTAATATTATATCACACGACAGTGTACTTAACTACTTCCTCTGTCACACTTTAAACTTCCTATTTGCTTTTTCAGAGTCAAACTTTACAAACTTTGATCCTAAATATAAAATTAATATATAAACAATAAATATATCATATGACATATTGTTAGATTTGTCTTAAACATCAATATTAAATTTTTATGCGATATTATTATATACAACTAGAAATATTTATGGTCAAACATGCTCATTGAAGACCGTGAAAAAGTAAATAGGAAGTTAACAGTGGGACGGACGGAGTATACATTAATAGAACCACATACTCCATTCGTTCAACAATTAACTTTTCATTTGCTTTTTAATTTTTTTTGTAAATTGATGAGACAGCATCCGTTGATACTTCATAAAAAAAGTTTTGTAAACTCTTGCACAAGTTATGTTATGAACAGGAAAATGGTAAAAAGTTACAAATAATAACAAATTTAGGGGTTTAATCAGATAAATTAAGCAGATTAAATGATCACATCCGTAAAATTTACGAACAAAAAATTATTTGTCAAACGAAATACAAAAAGGAAATTACAAAGTTATTTTGGTAACCGATGAAGTAGTTAAAATTTAATAATTTATAGAAAATTAAGGTTATTTTTACTTGAGCTTTGACTTTCAATGAAATCTCGTAATGACAACACTAATAATAAACACGCGTTAAACCACGATTTAAATCCAGAGAGAGAGAGAGGGAGAGTTTATGTCGAAATTTCAATCTCTGTCTCTCTCACACACACCAACACACAGTGGCGCATCTGTTTCCTTTCTGGCATTTGCTCCTTTCCTAATTTACCCCCCTCCTCTTCGCCCTACTTTTCTTTTTCTGTAAATCTCTACCGACACTCTGAAATCTCAATAAAAACCACCTTTTCTGTTTCCTAAAATAGTTTTCCGCTGGTTTTCATAAACCATAAGCCAAAACCCCGTCGCCATTTTTGCGTTTGAAGAACAGTTCGGAAACCAGCTGGATACGCTCATATTGTGCTTTTCTGATCTGGGTTTTTGTGGATGAGAGCTTAAATCCAGCTGGGCTGTGAAAAAGATTGGATTTTGGTGGGACCCACTTCGCCGGAGAAGATGTTGGATCGGTGCCTGAGCCCGCAGCGAGCCCGGCAAGTGCAGAGGCTGTGTAAGAACGGGAAGATCACCGTGCTGTGTTTGTTGCTCACGGTCATTGTTCTGAGGGGGAATCTCGGCGCCGGGAAATTCGGCACGCCGGAGAAGGATTTGGATGAGATCCGGGAGACGTTTTCTTTCATCCGCCGGCGATCTGAGCCGCGGAGAGTGCTGGAGGAGACTAAGCCGACGTTGTTCGGAGAAGGGTTTGGTCGGAAAGAGTCCGAGAGCAAAAGCTTTGCCGATATCGACATGAAGGAGATCATAGCAGATGAAGATGACGGCGTAGATGAGGTAGTTTATAAGAGGGATCCAAATGAGCCGTATAGCTTAGGTTCCAAGATATCAGATTGGGATCAGCAGAGAAGCGAATGGCTGAAGAAGAACCCGAATTTTCCGAATTTCTTGAGCCCCACTAAGCCTAGAGTGATGATGATTACAGGTTCTTCTCCGAAGCCATGTGAGAATCCTGTCGGAGATCATTACTTGTTGAAGTCGATCAAGAATAAGATTGATTACTGCAGAGTTCATGGCATCGAGATTTTTTACAATTTCGCGCTTTTGGATGCCGAAATGTCTGGTTTCTGGGCCAAGCTTCCATTGATCAGGAAGATGTTGATTTCGCACCCTGAAATCGAGTTCCTGTGGTGGATGGACAGTGATGCCATGTTCACGGACATGGTTTTCGAGCTTCCGTGGGAGAGGTACAAGGATCACAACATGGTGATGCACGGTTGGAACGAAAAGATTTACGAGGAGAAGAATTGGATTGGATTAAATACCGGGAGTTTCTTGATTCGAAATTGCCAATGGTCTTTGGATCTACTTGACACTTGGGCTCCTATGGGGCCTAAGGGCAAGGTTCGGGATGAAGCTGGGGAAATCCTGACCCGGGAGCTCGTGGGAAGGCCGATTTTTGAAGCTGATGATCAGTCTGCCATGGTGTACATTCTTGCCACTCAGAAGGAGAAGTGGGGTGGCAAGGTGTATCTCGAAAGCGCGTACTTTTTGCACGGGTATTGGGGGATTTTGGTGGATAGGTATGAGGAGATGATCGAGAATTACCACCCAGGCTTTGGCGATCATAGGTGGCCACTTGTCACTCACTTTGTGGGGTGCAAGCCGTGTGCGAAATTCGCTGATTATTCGGTGGAGAGGTGTTTTAGGCAGATGGATAGGGCATTCAACTTTGCGGATAATCAGATTCTACAGATGTATGGATTCACTCATAAGACTTTGGGGAGTAGGAAAGTGAAGAAGATTCGCAACGACACGGAGAATCCTGCTGAGATCAGTGATGAGCTCGGGCTGCTTCATCCTGCATTCAAGGCAGTTAAGGTATCGAATTAGGGTTGATTGATTGGTTCAAGAAGTGAATTGGATTGACCTGTTTGCCCTATTTCTTTTTTTGGATTATTACTTATAGCAGGTGTCATTTGTATCGAATTTAGCACGAATGGTAGCACCACGGTTCACGTATTCCTTCATTTTTCGATTATCTTTAATGTGAAATAGTTTTAATGAAAGAAGCATAGTTTTGAATTCTGTTATGCGCTTTACATTTTTGTGCAAAATTTACCGCTTTTAACTTTGTTTGATTCACTTCTTACTGGCATGGTTCAATTAATTCAGGACGTTTTCATTGGCTTACTTCTATGGTAGCACTATGGTTCGGTATCTGTAGAGTAGTCTTAATGAAAGAATAGTTTAATGTATGTTATCTGTATATCTATAAGTGCAAAATTTTCGTTGCTTTTAACTTTGTTTGATGCAATTTTTACTTGTATGGTTCAATTAATTCGGTATTAGGGAATACTTTTTGTGGCTTACATCATCCGTATCTTTAAATGCAGTCAAATACTTGTATATACGAATGATGATGCAATGGTCAATGTGACTCTTGCTATGACAATTAGGGAGTTCGGTTGCTTGTTTGTATCGGATTTTTTACACGTGTCGTAATTTTTTTATTGATTTAGTTTTTGGCCGTTAGTAGCAACTCCTTTGGTAATTTTTTTAGTGGCTTCAGCCTCTTGTTGACATCCGTTGCGATGATTTTGTCCTAGTGCTGACGTTTTATTGTTATTTAGTGTTCCATTTGTAGCCCAATGCATGCAGTTTGTGTCTTTTAGTCTTCCCGCTACGCTATGGTTTGAATTTTTTCCTTTCAAAATGCGGAAAAGAGATTCTATATGTAAACATAATATATGGATGTAGCTCATTGTTTCTGCTTTTATAGCTTGGATGCGGGGAACCGATTATTGAAATGTATATTGTGAGGGTTTTCCGTGATTTACTGCTTATGTTCAATGGGGGGGAAACGACCGGCAAAATGGTGATATTGTACTTGGTATTAGTTTTCAGGAGTAAATGCCAACGGAAAAACAAGGATTGAGATCCCGTTTCCTTATTGGTTTTGGTCTCAACTCTTGTTATACATTCTGTACTCGCCTTTCTTCATGTCCTCCGCCTCTGATCTATTTGTGCATCGTAGCTATTGTTTTATGCTTTTGTCTTAAATGCGTTGTACAAATGAATAGGCCGTAGCATTTTTAGCTCCACCATTGTACTCGTCATTTGCCCGTCATCTCTATGTGAACTTCTCGGGGCTGTTTTTAGATTTTTCTTACACTGTCAGAGATGAGCATTCTCATCACTGGGATTTAGGATGACTGGAAAATTTCGGATTTCTTGACTTGATGTGTCTGATGAATACTCTTGTAAATGGTCATTTCCTTTTTGAGGGTTCATCTAATTCCTTCATATTTGCCAAAAGCTTTGTTGGATCTTATGCTTTTGGTTGCTGTAGATACTGAGGTGCTCATATTGCTGTGTTCTTTTGCTGACATAAATGTGTTCTTGAACTCTGATCTCAAACTCTCCAGTTTATTTGGATGGATTCTCACACAATTTCGAATTCTTGAGTGTGTGTTGATTTATTTTCGACTCTTAGGATGTGCGGCTGAATATGAGTACCTCTTGAATATTTAGAGTAGGGAGTGAACAGGTCGGAAGTAGTTTTCGGTCAAAAGTTTGATTCGAGTTTGAGTTAGACGAACACGAGCCGAGTTTGAGGTCGAGCATCCTGATTATTGTTTGACAGGGTCTTCGAGTTTAATAAGCATGTGTTTATAATATTTGGTAATTTTTATAGAAATTAGAGGGTGATATTGTAAAATAGAAAATATAATTTTTTTTCTTCTGATTATGAACTTTTCGAGATCAACGAGTTAAGTTGGCTCGTGTACGAGTTCACTGAGCGAAGCCCTCTCAACTTTGAGCTCGAACAAATCATAAACAATAGAGATCGAGATGAATATTCTGGGCTGGAATGAAAACAAGCTCAAACATATTAATTTTTTTGAGCACACACTGTTTGAGCGGTTTGTTTACATCCCTAATCGAGATAAGCATTTCGAGAGGAATAGACCGAAAATTTGAACCCTATCTTTTATACACTCACTTCATTTTAATTCAATTAAGTTTAATTACATAGAAATTCAAATTAATATTATTTATTTTACTTTTGATATATAATTCTGATTTTAACCATATTTTTTATAGAGAAAAGTGCATTTTAATCTATGTTTTGTTCGAAAGTGCAAAGATAAACTTGTAAAATGTGAAAGTGTAAATCTAACCTTGAATTTCGTTGATCAAAATGTCAACAACCAAATTGCCCGGAAATTGGTGAAATGACCATTATACCCATGGGTTAAAAAATCAATAAAAAATAAAAATAAGAGATTACTAACCCCTCTTACATTTCTATTTCTGCCTCCTTCCTATTTGATCAGGGTGCTGAAACCATTTCTTCTCCAAAAATCACCCATGTTCTTCCTTTCTCGAAGCGGCGATGCTCGTGGTCGGGCGGAGTGGCACTGGTGCTCTCCCTCTTGAATCGACGGGGGCTCACTCGGTGTTGGCATTAGTCGTTTGGTGGTTCGTCACGGTTGGGCTAAGCGGGTGGTGGCGCGGAATCTCTGCGATAGTTGAGGGGTGACGGGTTGAGGTTTCTAAGTGGGGGCGAGGTTGAGGTGAGTCGCGGAGAGCAAGGGTGACATGTTAGGGTTTTTGCCGGGGATGGGGTTGAGATGAGAAGCGAAGATTGGGGGTTGCAGATTGGGTCTCTCTGGAGGAGGGGGAATCAGTGGTGGGTGCAAGGAGTGGCGGTGGTGGGTGAAGAGCAGGTTGGCAGCTGGGGTGGTTATTTTGGTTCTAAAAGTTTGAAGGCTGAGTAATGATGAGGGGAGCGACAAAGATGGCTACAGAGACGGAGCAGTGGCAAGCTGTGGCCAACGAGTGCGTTTGAAGATGAAGAAGAAAAATTCCAGGGGTAATTTTGTCTTTTCATGTGTGGTCAATCGTTAAATTCATTGAGTCAACACCGAAATTGAGCAAAATGGGTACAACTTCACAATTTTACAATAACTTTAGGTCAGTTTTTCACTTTAAAATTTTACAGGATTATAGTTGCACTTTCAAAATTTAATAGCGTTATTCATGCCCTTTATCCTTCTTTTTAATTCATTTTATTTTAGTGAAAAATCAATTCGGCAGAACATGGATTAAATGTGGCACTATTTGTTTTCACGTTTCAATTATGTTGGATCATTTAAATTCAAATACCTAAAACTATGAACCATATAAAAAGAGGGAATAGTGTAATTTTAAGTATAATAACAAGCCATAAAACAAAAAAGCAAAAAAGAGTAATAGCAACTTGGGTGGGTGAGATTCCACTACTCCCTTTCTCTCAGGTTAATCTGCACACTTACTATTTAACAGTCAACACTCTTAAGCTTTGACCACATGCTTGAATAGATATATAAATAATAATATAATAGTATGTGATATTGTTAGATTCATCGTAATAAGTAGTTTCTAAATATCAATTTTGTATTTGCCGATATTATATGTAATTAAACACATTAACGATCAAACATATTTCTTTAAGACCGTGAAATATATTATGTGTTGTTTAACATGAGACGGAGGGAGCACTACAAAAAGAATTCGAGCTCTCTATAAAGTATATTGTTTTCCACTATAATAAATGGAAATTTTTAAGTGGCAGAATACAAATCTCACCCTATTATTTTCAAGGGTAGAATATAAATCTAACTCATTTTTTTAAAAGTGTCAATATAACTCTATAAAATCTGAAAGTGTGTTTCAACCTTAAAATTTTCAGCAAATGTGCCAATATAACATTTTTGCACTATTCCAACATTGACGTGTTAGTTTCCGGCATTGACCAAAGTTAAAAATACTAAAATATTCCTAGTCATAAAACTAGTGATGTAATGACACGGATATCCCTAGGGTTCTTCTTCTTCCATCTTCAAAATTGCTCCACCACCGCCTCACCCACCACCGCCGCTGGATCTCCGGCGGCGGCGGTCGAAATGTGGTTTCACCACTCATCCGCTTTCCCAGCCCCACTTGTCCCTTCAATTTATCGGCATTGAAAACGGCGAACAAAATTAACCCACTTCCACTGTTAATGGCGGAGACCTGGACCTCAAGCAACGAGTTGCTGCTGTCCGCGACAGGGGCGGAACCAGGAAATTTAATTTGGTGGGTCAAAATCCCACCAAATTAAATTTTCTGCCTCTATCTTAGAAATTTGTGCTAAAATTTTGAAAATATAAGGGTACAATGGGTCTAAATTTTCAAAAAAATACTGGGGCATTAATAAAAAATTATATATTAATTAACTAAAAAAATTAAAAATCTATGTTTAAAAAAAAAGGGTAGGGCAATTGCCCTACCTTGCTCTCATGTGGCTCCTCCACTGGACAAAGGGAGTATATAACCTTTGATGCTTTCTTACTGGTTCAGTTGATTGAACTAAACTGAATTGAAATATGATTACGACAAACAAAACTGAACTGAAATACAGTCAAATTGACAAAACCCCTAATCTCACTCTATGATTACAAGTTTGTTAAAGAAGCACAAAAACCAAAAGAAAAATGAGAAAAAAATAAAAGGATATTCTTATTCCACAAAGCTATCCATAAGAAGGAGGAAGAGTAAAGCACTTTGCCTAATCACCCAAGTAGTATGGAAACAGGCAATCCCATCCCTCCCATCATCATACATACAATATGTGCTATAGCTAACTAGTCAAAAAAACAACCTATTCATTCCATCATCGTGTATCTAATGCTTATATCATCTTGCAAACCGACAAAAAACCTTCCTAAATAAATTCTCACGACTTCTCCTTTCCAACATTTCAAAACCTTCATCTTCTTCTTCCTACTTCTTTCATTTCCTCCATATTTGCCCTCAAGAAAAAACACACAACTTTCTTGCAAAAGGGGCAATTATGGTAGGAACAATTAGTTCCCATCTTCCTCCCGGTTTCAGATTTCACCCTACCGATGAAGAACTAATCATGTTTTACCTTCGAAATCAGGCGATTTCGAAGCCTTGCCCGGTTTCCATCATCCCAGAAGTCGACATTTACAAATTCGACCCGTGGGAACTCCCGGGTCCGTTCCTTATTAATAGAGATATAATTGATTCAGGATAAGAAATGAATAAATAGTTACATCTCTATTACTTATCCAAATAGTTATATCTCTATTGCTTATCCTTCAGTAACTCCATTAATTAGGGTTTGATTCGTATTTGTTCGCGCTAACTCTGTTAAATGTTTGAAATGTGTAGAGAAAACCGAATTCAGAGAAAATGAATGGTACTTCTTCACCCCGAGAGACCGGAAGTACCCGAACGGGGTTCGCCCGAATCGGGCAGCTGTATCGGGTTATTGGAAGGCAACCGGAACCGATAAGTCAATCTACAGCGGTTCGAAGTACGTGGGAGTGAAAAAAGCCCTAGTTTTCTACCAGGGCAAACCTCCAAAGGGGGTCAAAACTGATTGGATCATGCATGAATATCGTTTGAGCGAATCATCTAAACCTAGTCCAAACAAACAACACAATGGTTCCATGAGAGTAAGTTTACATTTTCGCGCAACGCTTTTTCTGTGTCGCGATTTTACGCGAAAACGAGGTTTTCTGACCCGGTTCTCGCTCTTGCAGCTGGATGATTGGGTTCTTTGTAGGATTTACAAGAAGAAGAACTTGGGGAGAATCCTTGAAATCAAAGAGGAGGATCAAATCATGAGTAGTGACCATATCGATCGCGATAAAAGTGTCGCTAATGCTGCACAGGAAGTGTCGCAAAATCCATTCAAAATCCCAAGAATTTGCTCCATATCTCATCTATGGGACATGGATCAGTATATGAATGCTCCAACAACAATGTCAATTCCACAACTCTTTGGAGAGCAAAATCCGTACTATTACGAAAACAACCAGAACAACGTCGTACTAAACCCTAACAACGGTGTTCATGTAAACCATGTCTCTGCAGCTCCATACCATGATCAGAGTAGTGAAGGTGGATTGTTGATGATGAACCCGGTTTATCAACATGTGAACCCGGTTTATGAATTTCAGTCATGATGAAAAATAATAATTAATTATTAGTGCAGAATATTCTGAGGCGAAGTCGTGGAAGTGTTCAAATGGCCAGAAGTTGCGGCTTGTGGGGTTAGATAGGGAATTTGGAAGATTAGGATTCGAAATTGTCCAAAATGTTTGTAAATTTTTTTGTTTTTTCAAGAATTATATAAAATATTATAAAATTTCCAGAATTAACGTGTGGTTGCAGCAAATGGATGAAGTACTTATCTCCTAAGTCATCGCAATTAATTGCGATAATATCGGAAATTAATGTCATTGCGGAATAATCTAATCATCTCTTTATCTTCACCTAAACAAATAGGCTGCCGCCATTGAAAGCATAAACAGCAGATATTTTTATTGATTTTTTGAGCAAATTCGTTGACATCCTCACTTTAATTTTTATTCTTAATTTTTATTAGCATGTCAACCTATTTATGTTAATTAAGGTTGTACAAAAGCATTATAAAAATTAAAAATAGCTTTTCAGTGACGAGTAAATTTCGTCGTGTAAGTTCCGAAAGCCAGCCGTTAAAATCATTTAGTGATGAAAAAATTATCGTTAGAGAGTCGTACGTCGTACGAGGGAAGCATCTAAAAGATCTGTTGACGATATTACGATTAGGGGTGTAAATGAACTGAGCCAAGATCGAGTAGTGGTGTGTTAGAACTCGAGCTTGAAAAAAATTACTATGTTCATGTTCGTGTTTGAGCTCAACCTCGTTCTAGATCTCGTTCGAGCCTAGAAAATTTATCTCGATGTCGTGCTCAATTGTTTGTGATCTTCTCGAGCTCGGTTCGTAACTCGGTCGAATTCGAGCTCGAGCTCAGGCGAGATTGGCCCGTTGAGCTCGTTACCTTCAAACGTGCCAATACAACCCTCTAATTTATATTAAAAAATGTAAATTAAAAATGATAGAATGTAAAGCTCACAAATAATTGTGGTTGTGTGTATTCATATATATATATAGTGCATACAAAAGTTATACAAGACATAATCAGATATGGAAAAGGATATATACAAAATCAATCAGAAAGGGTATTCCTTTCTTAACCTGATTCTAATTGATCTA
>JAULKK010000001.1:1155332-1167519 GCA_032355705.1 Rubia peregrina | reverse complement strand
GAACAAGCTTGTGTTGAATACAAGGACATACTTGAAGCCCTTCCTTCATCATTTCGTCGATCTACTGGTCGCGGGGACCTAACAATGAGTATTAGTGGGCAGAAAAATAATTTTTCTAAACTCGTTAGGTTTCACATTCTCCAATTGGAAGATGAAGTGAAAAATTTGATGGCTACAGATAAGGATTATCAATATAATGTTGATGTTATGAGTGTGCAGCTTGATCGTGAGGAATTTGGCTGTATAACTAATTTTAAGGCGTATTATGCCAAGCATCTTGATTATATGGAACATAGAGGTTTTACACAGCATCCAACCTACTTATACATGAAATTGCGTTATGAAAAAAATGTAAGAAGATGAGAACTAGGCTAAACGATCCCGTAGCGAAGCTGAACAGTCTTATTGCGAAGTTGAGCCACCACGTCGCCATGTCGGTTCATCATCCTCTGGATCATCACACCCATCAAGGCATCAATAGTTTTTTTGGAATGGTCAAAGTAGTACTTTATGTTTTTTCATATTTGGAACTCAGTATTTTTTGTTTTTTCCGAACACAAAGTGTTATTCTTTTTTCATTTCCTACCGTTCATTCACGGGTGCATTTATCACTTTCGTGCTTTATTTTCAAAGTTGTATAATTTCATTGCTAATATTGTTGTCATGTTCGCATATTTTACAAGATATATAGCTTGCAAAATTAGGGTTGTTTACTTTGCGAACGTGAAAGATCTATTGATTGCTTGCTTCGTTGTTTTGTAGTTATATCTGCCTTTTTGAAAGATATATATATATATCTTGCTTGGTTGAATTTGTGAAGTTACAAGATTTATTACTTGGAGGTTTGTGATTTTGTATCGTGCGAACTGTAAGGTCTATTGCTTGCTTGGTTCGTTGTATGGTAGGCATATCTGCCTTTGTGCAAGATCTATAGCTTTCAATAGTAAGATTATGACTTTGTAAGATCTATAGCTTACAAAGTTGAAATATTGTAAATTGTTGCTTCACATTTTTCCAAACTTAATTGTGTGTGATGTGCCTTAATTGTCTATTTTTCAAAAGAGACGAAAAGTATGTTGTTCCCTAAAGACGAACTTTTATATTGAACATGTACTGCTGCAATAATATCACTTTGGAAATAAAACAAGGATGCAAACAACACCAATGATCATCTCACGGCTTCTATACATATGGGTTTTTCTTACCCTTCTCCTTAGTTGTTAAACATAAAACTTTCTAAGTTTGATCACGTGCCATGTGTTGGGGATGTTACTGCCATCCAAACCCTCTAACTCGTAGCAGTTGGAATGATGCACTTTGCTATCTTGTATGTGCCTTCCTACTTGGGACTTAGCTTTCTTTTTTCCTCCTCTAAGCTCGTTTCACCTCTGTAATTTTTTCTCTCTACCTATTTTCTTTGAGTTTATCTAGGTCCAATCTTATCACTTTGAGATTATCACCCTCATTTTATACTTGTACTCGAAGGCTGGAGTTCCCGATTTCAACCAATATTACTGCCTCATGACCATAGATTAGGCTATATGGTGTTTCTCCTGTTGGTTTTCGAACGGTTTTTTGTATGACCACATGGTATTGAGTATTTCATCCTCACAACCATAGGGTATTGGGTATTTCATCCTCCCAACCAGTTCGCTTCCCTTCCAATATTTTTTGTATACCTTGAACAATAGCCCTGTTGGTGACTTCCACTTGTCCACTGGCTTGAGGATGAGCTACATAGGTGAACTTCTATGTAATCTCTAACTTTGAGAACCATTCGGTGAAGACTCCACTAATGAATTGTGTGCCATTGTCCGTGAAAATAATTCGTGGCACTCTGAAGTGTCAAACTATGTTCTCCCAGGCGAACTTCCTTGTTACTTCTGCTGTTACTCTTCCCAGAGGCTTGGGTTCCACCCATTTGGTGAAGTAGTCGATCACGACTATTAAGAATCCTACATTTCCAGTACCCTTTGGAAAAGGTCCTACTAGATCAATTCCCCACTTATCGAATGAAAAAACTCCATATATTTATGTTATAGCAGCCTGTGTTTGTGGTATATCAGAGCGTTAATCTGGCAACTTCTACATTTGAGAACGAAGTCGTACACATCATTGAACATACTCGGCTGATAGTACCCTACTCGAATTATCTTCTTTGCTATCTTTCTAGAGCCTTGATGCATTCCACACAATCCTTCGTGCATTTTCCTTAGGATTTTCCTTGCTTGAGATGGTCCTATACGCTTTATCCATGGAGCAAAGAATCCTTTTTTGTACAAGGTTCCCTCTTTGTAGGCGTAGTTATGAGATCGCAACTCCAATTTTCTGGCTTACAACTTGTCTTCTGGAAACTTTCCTTTCTCACAGTATTCTATCAGCGGTGTTATCTAGCTTACTTCTCCAGTCTGTACCGTTGACACAGTTGTAGTTAATGTACTTCTGATTAGGATGACTTGTACCTTAATATCTTGGTGGCCGAGCAATGAATCAAATCCAACTGTTGCTTGCTTGCTTAAGGAATATGCTTTTAGGTTCCCACCCCCTGGTACATGTTAAACATCGAAGTATTCAAGTTGGGTCTTGTGCTGATGAACTTTTCCCAAAAACTTTATTAGCTACTCTTCCAAAACCTTGTAGTCTCGTCACACTTTCTAAACCACTATTTGCATATCACTAAAGGCCTTAATGCTCTCGTCACACTTGCTAAACCACAATTTCGATTCCCCTGGAAGACACCCTATATCCTAAGAATTTCCCTACATCTACTCAAATTATACACTTTTTAGGATTAAGCTTCATGCCGATCCCACTTAGTGTATCCAATGTCTCTTTCAAATCTTCCACGAAGTTGCCTATCTTTTACTCTTGATAACCTTGTCATCAACATATGCTTCCATATTTTGTTCTATTTGATTGTAGAATGTGTTGTCAATCACTCTCTGATACGTAGCTCCCACATTTTTCAGGCCAAATGAAATTTTCACATAACAAAATTGCAAAGCTTGTTATGAACGTTGTCTTCTCCACATCTTCTGGGTTCATTAGTATTTGATGGTATCCTTTATACGCATCCAGGGAAGCTAGAACTTCGTTCCTAAAATTGCTTCAACCAATTGGTCAATCTTAAGCAGAGGATAAAAATTCTTTGGACATGCCTTATTTAGATCAGTAAAGTCTATGCACATTCTCCATCACGCGTCAGCTTTTTAACCATCGTTGGGTTCACCAACAGTTTGCGATATGTTATCTCCTTAAGGATACCTACCGGAAGCAAAGCTTTCACCTCTTCTCCAATTGCCTATTGCCTGTCACCAGCGAAGCTTCATTGTTTCTGCTTGATTGGTTTTAAAGAATCGCTGATGTTCAAAGAATGGGTAGCGATTCCTGGGTCAACTCCTCCCATGTTCTGTACGCTCCACATGAATGTGTTCTTATGGCTTCGCAGGATTTGAATGACCTTTTCTTTCTCTGGATGTAGAAGATGCCTCCCCATTTTAATACACTTAGAAGTGTCTTCATCATCTAAAGTAATGACTTTAGTTTCTTCCCCCAGATCTAATACTGACTCCCCATGCATAAGTAAGTCTTTATCTAAAATAGTGCTAACAATCTTAGCTTTCTCCAAAAAAATTCCCGCTTTCATCGCGATGACCATACACTGCCTCGCTACCTGTTGATTTCCTCTTTTTGTTGTGATTCCAGCTGGAGTCGGAAACTTCATTACTAAATGATACGAAGTACATATCACCTTTGTTGTATTCATCCATGGTCTTCCAATGATGGCGTTAAATAGGCTTGGTGCATCCATGACCACGAAGTCACAATTGATGGTACAATTTCTATTATTCTCCCCAATGGTGACGGGCAACTGTATGTTGCCTAAGGGTGTCATTGTTTTTCTTGTAATTCCTACTAGTAATGATGTGAACCTTTTTAGATCAGTCTGCTTGAACCTAACATATCAATGCAATCAACGAATATGATTTTAACCACACTTATGCCATTCACAAATACTCTATGAACCGTTGCATTTCCAATTTTAGCGATGATGAACATTGGGTCATTATGAAGTGAAGCATTTGGAATTGCATCCTCCTCGCTAAATATAATTATATCGTCCAAATGAAACCTCTTGTCGGTAGGCTCATGTGGTGGTGAATACCTAGCCTTGACATTCTAAGCATTGTTGGATAGCGACTCCGTTGACCCATGTATAGAGAGGATTATTTTTTCTGGAGGTTCAGTTGCTGCGTTCTCATCGTAATCCACAACCGCTGTCATCTTCTGATTTCTGTTGTTGCTACACCCTGGCCTTTTGCTATGGAGCTTCCTACCTTATTGGATTCGTTGTAAAGGCTTCCCCCATCTTCCTTCTTGTATTGGCTCATATAGCCATTTCTCAGGTTCTTTTTTATCTGCCTTCTCAGATTTATACAATATTCAATGCATGGCTATGATCTTTGTGGAAGGCACAATAGTATTCCCTGGATCTTTTGACAAGGGGTGTTATCATCGGTGCCAGTTTGCAAAACAACTCTTTGTGTGCTTTCCATGTTTCCTTTATTGACTTTGTCATGGGTATATCTTGGTATAATGCGACCTGCACCCCTGGTTCTCTTCTCTTAAAAAAGGTTATACCTTTTCCTTTCTTTATAAACCATATATGTGTATCTTTCGTCATTCTTTCCTCACCTCCTTGTCGCTCTATTTTGAGGTTATTTGCTTCCTCCGTTCTCACATATTGGTCGATAATTTTTTTACAAATCCATTGGGTTCTCGGGCATGTTCTTCGTGATATTTTTATAGAATTATCTTGATTGCATGCCCCCTATAAACGCGCCCAAGGAAGACTGGAACGACAAATTTCGAACTTGCAAGCTTTTGGTGATGAAACAATTATGATACTCTGCGAGGTTCTCATCACTTTGTTGAGCTATGTTGTTTAGGTCTGCGATTGTTTTGGTAAAACTTTGCTTTTGATAGAAGCAACCCATAAACAAATATGAAAATTGGGCCCACGACCTAATGTTTCCTTTTGTCTCCATACCGTGTGATCGTTGTTCCCGATAAGAAAATAAGAAAATACTTGCACACTAATTTGATTTTAGCATCGCAAATATCATGATGTTGCTATATGAATGAAGAAATTCTTTCGGGTCTGTAGTTCCATCATAGATCTTAACGTGCAAAGGAATCTTAAAATCTTTTGGCATTTTATAATCCCGAAGATGTGGTGCTAGTGGTGATTTATCCGCATCGTCATCTGCCACTATCTCCATTAACTCATCTTTGTACACAAGATTCGCGTGCCCTTGACTTGGTCTCTTATGCACCCTTAGAGATTTTGGCTTGAGCGTTTCCAAGAACTAGTCATACAGGCTTTCTCTGTTCACTTCTAGGAATGCTGCAAACACTTTTTTTCCCTTCACTTGGTTTGTATTAGGAGACTCTGTTTCCTTCTCGTCATCTTTCGTATCTCCCCTATTGTTTTCCTCTTCTTTTCTAGGGACGTATGCTTGATTTTGGCAGGGATGCATGGTATTGTTGTCCAACCGCTTGTTCTTGTGTCTGATGGTTATGGCTTTTCTCACTTCTGGTGAACACCATAATTTACTTGAAGGATTCCAAAATGAAAAATATTTTCACAGACGACTCCAAATGATGTGTTAATCCGATCAAGTGAGATGCTCGTCGTTCACCGTAATGTACCTCTTCTTGCAAGACAAATCCTGCAAGTAACTCCGGGGAAAACACTCCGACGTTCAAGTCAATATTTTCCTCAGAAAACTAGAAATTTTCAGTTTAGCCTCATTTTCCTGAGCCAATATTGCTCTTCCTGTATTTATAGCCTGTCATGGTTGTGGTTTCACATTGTGCAGGTATGGGATCATGGGTTGCGTTGTGATCACTATCTTTTCGATTTGTATCTACGTGCCGCCTTTCTCAGTTTATAATTGAATTCACGATCACCTTGTTCCTTCTTTATCGGCTGCTATTGACTTGGACTTCTGGGCCGAATGGTCTTAGTTGTCCGTGAATCAAGATTGGGCTAGGCTTTAGAAGTCAGCAGTCTCTAGTTGGGCTAGGTATACACCAACACTCGAGTTAGTTATAATTTCACTGTTCAAAATATAGTTCATGCCTTATGAACTAATGGAAGGTCCTATTTAAAGTTTGGTTCCATATCATTTTCTTGAATCCAGGTCATGGGATCATGGTAACGTTGTCACCAAGTCACTTATATTAGGGGTGGTGATGGTCCAATAAATACAAGTGTTTGAGATCACGTGCGGTGAATGAAGAACAGTTTTGGTGGACTTCAGTGTTGGGCCTCACTTGTTTGAGATATTTATCAACATAAGTTTCCATCAATAAAGTTTAAAACAAAGAAATGAAGATATAATCTCTTGTATAGAAAATTGTGAACTTGTTTGAATCAAGTTTTCGCTTACTAGGAATTGTGCAGGATAGTTAATGATGTGGTTTGTTCCCCCAAATAACAATCACGACCAAGGTACACATCAAGTTAGCACCATAACTCCTAGACCTTGCAACCAAAATCTCAGTTGGATCCGGGGGTAAAGTCTTTGATACTAATTCAATATTTTTCTTTACCAGATATAACTTATCTAATTACTAGTTCTTGCTTACCTTGATATCTCAACCTTATATGTATTTATAAGTCTCTCGAGATGCCATTATTGGAGTTACATTTGGCATGATCCTCGTGCTGGTCGTGGCCATTGTGGTGGCTGCACAACCTTCCTCTGTGTAGTTAGCGTATGGCATGATCTCTTAGTCATGGCAGTCACGTGTGTGACCATTGTGATAGCTTCCGGATTATTATCTACACAAATAGTGTTGGCCCTGATCTCTTGGTCGTGGCTATTGCAATGGCTATGTGACAAGTGTTTCTTACTGTGTATTTTCTCTTTGTCCTAGGAACACTTTGTCGGCTTTGCTAGGATTACTTCCGTGCGGATTGGGCCTAATGTTTGGGCCTTATATACCATAAACCCCAACCACGATGCGGTGAAGGATAAGTACGGGTATGTGTTGCGATAATTAGTAAGATGACTAGGCTAATTAACATAGAATCTTAGAGTGAAGTGAATCCTAGGCTCGATATTCTAGTTTGGTGGATATGTGATACTAATCTCGAGCTCTTCGTGAGTAGTTAATGGGACATCATATGTGTCTTTGAATGTCGATGATGTATTCCAAATATTGGATTACGTGACAAGTTTTAATTTATTGTGGGGTGTGCTATCAAAGGAGATTTCCACGTAAGCGATAAAATTATTGTAGTGGGTAATTTTTCTAGAAACTCTTATTTCATTAAAACACTGCCTATTTCTTACCTTTTCAATTTTAAGTGAGTGACTTAATTGATTTGACAGGTGGGTCATTTGAGTGTCTCGGAATTTGAGATTAGGTTTTCAATCTATAAATAGGTTGAGGTGGGTCGTTTGAATGTCTCAGAATTCGAGATTAGGTTTTCAATCTATAAATAGGTCTTGATGGCAACCTTTTTTCTATTGATCTTTCATTCATTTTCTTCAAGTATCAAAATATGTCATATTTCCTGACAGATTGGGCAGCTCCTTCTGGCTTCAGTTACTTGAATCATTATCCTCTACATTATCCCAAGTTATAGCTCTTTTTTATTCCTGTAATCATCAACATACGATCTCCAAGTAATCGTATTTCTGGTATTGTTACCAAGAATGTCCATAGCATAAAAATTCCGATGACTGGTGTTGATCAGAATGTTGGGGATGAAAATCAGACATATGGATATTTTTAGAGAGTCTGAGTGTCCTATTGGTGATAACTAGTTAGGTAACACCGCGCGATGCGCGGTGGATTAGATAACAAATTGTATTAACGATTTTATGATATTAAACATTGTAGTACATGATCAAATATATGGTAAATCATATTACACTTAACTATTAATTAGTTTTAGAGATACTCTCAAAATTACTATAGTGTAAGACTTGCGCTTTAGGCATCAGAATCAAGGGAAACTAACTATGAACATGAAAGAATGAATGAAATATTGAAACACATATCCAGACAAACTAAACTGAACTGAATAGACAAACTAAACTAAATAAGCAACGATCTGCACTGATAAGAAAAAGAGAGAAATACTATATCGTGATTTGCATGTATGTTAAGAAACCTTAAGATATATCATAACGACATTTGGAAAAGAAGTATTTCATATGAAACATGAAAATAAATTCATCAAAGAACACCTTAACTTGTTGCTCTGGTTACTTATTTCCAAGTTCCAGAGATTTATTTGCAAGTCATCAGCTGATATAAATGTTTCACCATCAGTAGGAAAAAAAGAATGTCAGAAAAGAAAAGTCATCACCGCATCTTTCAAAAAAATCTCGCTTACAGAATTTAAAATTCTGAATGATAACTATTACCTGCATCAGATAACCAAAATATAAAACCACCACACTAACTATTACATATTACCATTTTATCAGTTGAAATGTACACAAGGATTTCTGTTAACAGTTCCAGTAAACTACCATATATGCATGCCATCAAGAGTTTTACCATCACTTAGAACATCAGTTCATCGAATTTGTTGAATATTTTACAAATACAAACGACCAAAAAGATAAGTATGAAAGTCAGCAGCATTACAGCCATCATATCTACTTCATAGTTCATTGAGAATTAGGGGGGAAACTACAAATATCACTTCAGCTCCATCACATGAAGGCAGCTAGAAAACAAGTAATGTAAACATGGAAAATGAAGTGAAATGGGAAAAAACACACAGCATGAAATGTATGAAAGTCAATCGTGGAACACATACTTCAACACACAAACACAATAATTGTATCCAGCTTCCTACAAGTTAAATTCATTCCCTAAATCTGCTACTGATTTCCCAGATGTAAAATTCAGCAGCCTCATGCGGACAGAGCACTCTTGTGACCAATTAGGTATGACACCTTATCAAAGGCTGAGAATTGATTTGAGGGTTTAATTAGGTATGACACCTTCTTGTGACCAATTATGAGTATTTTTCAGTGCAAGATACAAACTTCATCAACATGATACAAATGGTAAAGATCGACAGAGATGATAAGGGTTTTCAAGAGGGCTTCTGACATCTAATAAATGATAATGAACAACAAGGGAGGTATTAAAGTAACAGAGGAAAATGCATCCTCCCATCAAAATTTCTTTTAATCCACAGATTCAAGCCTGTATACGAAAAGAAACCATACTTCAAGAAAAGGAATACAATTGTCACACAGACCATCACGAAATCAAGATGTTGCACTCTGAACTGCCACTTCTCCTGGACATATCTAAGCAAATGCTCATATCTAGACAGAACTAATGCCCTTGGGGCCAGAATGATAGTGAGACTTTGCTTTCCAGATAACAACAGAGTGATAAAACCCTTAATCTACCTTAAAAGTACATGAGAACTGTAATCGATATATTTGCTGCTCCAACGCATTAAAACAAGAGCATAAAACGTCTGAGGCTGGTCCAAAATCACCCCTAAATTATGGATAATACATACCATCTGAGGCAGCAAATCCCCCAAGATTTTGGGCTGTTGGGGTGTATGGCTCAGAACCAGGTTCTCCATTAAAATTTAGGTTTCTCATGAGTTTAAAAATCCGTTGCTTCTCTTCAGCAGACTGTGCTCCATAACAATTTCTGCCATCACTTACAGAATAGATACAAAAACCAATTTTACACTAACAGAACAAGACACATACATTTACATACAGACACTCAACAACTTCACTTTTGATAAGAATTATAAGATTATTTCACATTCAAAAGAGAAAGGCAGTCGTGTAGATACAAACAAATTAAATTTTCATGAAATTTTCAGCATTAACTATTAAGCATCTGATAATGCAAATGAACAAAAATATGTCTCCTGCTTATCTAAAGAGGGCAGTGCATTTTGATTTAGAAAATAATAATATGTCAATTCCACGCTAGTTAGCATCAATTAGACCCAGCTGATACCCCTAAGACAACAGACCCTGAAAACAAAGATCGCGAACATTCTAATCTAACATGCAATTCCAGAATCAAACATTACACCCAAAAACATGCTGGATGAAATCTTAAACTGAATTGTAACGCAAAGTTTTCAATACTTGGCACACTAAGATAAATCAAAACCACATAGTTTCCTTCAAAGAACAGCAAAATGAAACAGAACAAAGAGTACCTGCATGATCATCCCCGAGGAAGCATACGGGGAGGCCAGATGTTGTAACCCTGCAGATTGAAGCCACCGCCCCGCGTTGCCGGCAGCGTTACCACCATTTCCAGGGTGATCATACAGAGCAGCATTGCTCTGCTGCATCTGGCCACCCATGGGGCGCTGTGATCGGCGTTGCGGAGCCAATTTTCAAGATCTAATCAACCTAACCTCCACACATTCCACCAAAAACATAAATAAAAATCAAATTCATCCATTAAACAACAAACACACAACCAACTCCACAAAAAGAAGAGGAAAAAAAACTCACAGTGAGGGGAGGAATCGGAATCGATGCCGAAACCGAAGCCGCGCATAAACCAAACCGGATTCAATCCGAATCAAAACAGCGCAATCATGTACCGGTTCAGCGAAATTCAGCCTGGATATACGGTCATGTGGGAAAAAATGAAGCGGAAATCGAATTCGCCAGGGGATATGAACAGTGAGAATTGGGGGATCTGTGGGGATGGATCTGAGGGAGCAAAAAGGGAGCAAAAACCCTAATTTTATGATACAATGCAACGGAAGAGGAATTTCGATGTGCTTTTCTCTACTCTCCCGTTCATGGATTTGGCGAAAGAAAGTGTGGAATTGGCCTTTGCAGTGTGTGAGTGCGTGTTTTTTTGGGGGATGGCTTTGGATGAAATGGAACGAAACAGAGGGAAGGCTCACAAGCAAGGGGATGACAGACAAAGACAACGGTAGTAAAGTTTATCTAATTATTATATTTGGTATTTATTATTTTTCATATTTTGATTGGATAAATAAATAAATAAATTACTACAGTACATAATTGTTTTATTGCCTGGATTTACTGTCAATGATTTTTCTAGGGAATATTACATTTATTTAAAAGTTAATGAAGGATGAAACTCTATACATCTGAATATTGAATGGATGAGATGATGTGCCACAAATAAATCACGCCGTGAAATCGGAATTATCACGATCGCATTTTCATGAATCACAAACACGATTAGATACCAACGAATCACTACTATCATAGTCGTAATTATAACAATCACACATTCATGAATTACTGATGCATCCTACGTCAATAAAATACCAATATCGAAGTTGGAACTACTACGATTACACTTTCATGGATCACCGACAAAGTCCCATAAGTCTGGATACACGAGTGTGGCTTGTTATAGAGACGATCAATTAACCGCTAACTATAATTTCTTTCACATATTTACTGTCAAAGTGTTAATACTCCTTCCATATTACATTTTATTTGTGATGGACTTTTTCAATGCTCGATTAAATTAAAGTTTTAAATATACCACCAAATAACACACAATCGAATTTATTACACTGTGTATTTTCTAAATATTAAATTTTATATTCACGTTATATTATTATGTTTATTTATTGTTGTTGGTGGTAGAACGTGCCCTAAAATTATGATAATTTAAATGTGGAAAGTAAAAATTGAAATGGAATGTGTGGATTTAAACAAGGTGATATGGCTATGCCTTTTTCATGCTTTTTGAAAATCTAATTAGTATTCTTTTATCACTTGCCTATTTAGGTTTTAACCAAACATTGTGCTAATGTTAAATTTTGGAAAGTCATTGCCATCTTAAAATACACGTGTCACGTGAAAATATTGACACTATATTGTTGTTTTATAAACTTATAAACTTGTAAACTTGTTACTAGAATGTTCAAAATGAAATAATAACTATAAAAATCTTCTTAAATCAAAATTACATTCTTGTTATGGATGATCCTAATAGGAAAATATACTAAGAACAAGATTTATGTATAAATATTCAACGATAAATCTCATAAATATCGTACATGTGGACTTATAAGATATTTTTGTTTTATTTTACAAACGTCTCATTTATTTTTTCTATATTATAAGAATGCACTTCTAAATGTGTGATAAAAATATATCTA
>JAULKK010000001.1:1132032-1143192 GCA_032355705.1 Rubia peregrina | reverse complement strand
GCAATATCCAACTCAAGTTGGAATTTCCTAGCATTGTTATCCTGATTATAAACTTGCTTGAGAAAGTCCCACATAGCATTTGCTGACTTGTGAGGGCGTAGAGAAAGAACCAAATGAGGTTCAACGAAACTGAGTATCCAAGACATGATTTGATTGTCTATGGCACTTCAAGTTGATGCCGTAGACTTGGTAGATTGTGATGTACCATATATGTGACCCCAATGCTCCTTGCCCTTCAATAAGGTCTCCAACTGAAGAAATATTTTGTCTGCCACCAATGTGGGACTTCAAACACACCCCTCACGTGTAATGACATTATTTATCGTGCAAACGTGGACAAAATGGGATCACGGGCCTCTCAGTGGGAATATACTTTCACTGGGCCGATCAGACCAATCTTGGGCTTTGATACCATATTAAAGATGGTCTGAATGTCTTCTCTTGTGAGAAGCTTTACATTATATAGGCAATAATGCCTAGGATATACAATGAATTTATATACTAATTACAGGGAGTAATTTACTCTAATGTATCTAGACATATTTACATACTAATACACTAATAAATGTAAATTAGTATTGCTGGATTAAAGGTTCAGAATAGCTGTACTTAAGGCTTAGATTATGGCTTGACAGAGAGGATGAAGAAATAATATATTCCTTATTGGATGGTTGTGGAGGTGATTCCACTTGATGTAGTCCATGAGCCTCTATGTTTTTTTTGCCTATTGGTTTTGGATATGAAGCTATATTAAGATCTGGTAGGATTCTCTGCTTGCAAATTGGTTTGGTGCAGGAACAAGCCCGCCATCTGTAATCTGGGTTTAGTAGTTCACTATCAGGTGGAAAGTTGGCTGGTTTGAGACACGTGCTTGACCTTGCCGTCTCTCATTTTATCCCTTTCCTGAAATAGGGATGAAAAGCATGGGGATGTGATTCACTGTAGTAATGGCATGTTATCTTCATATCTACTATTTTATTTTATGTGTATTAAGAGGGATCGGAAAATTTGGAGGATTTTTGGATATTAAAAAAGTGAGGCATGTATGCGATTGCTGGTCCTCCAGTGCATTTCTATCTGTATGAATCTTGACAGATGGTTAACAGATTGTTTCTTTTTCATTCAGAATGTTTTGTTCTCAGTAACTTGTCATGGCACTATTTCTCTTTCTTTTTACTCAATTTACTTCTTGGCCTGCAAAGGTAGAAATATTTTATATTGTTTGTCCCAGAGTGTCAAGATTTAACACTAACCTAATACTGTATATTCTCTAAACAGTTTGCATTTTTCCATTCTGCAAAAGGGTTGATGTTATTAATTAAGTGTGATCAACAGGTACCAGTACAATCTCAATGCACCCGGAGCTGCCTCCCAGCTGCGTTTAACTTCCTCTGGCACACTGAATATGAATGTCTCTGTATCCAACGCCAATATGATATGTCAAGCTTATGCAAGTTGGATTAGCCTGAGTAGAGTTCATGATTCTTATGAGGTATTCTGAGAAACTCAGTTAACCTCTTGTATATGACTAAAGATTAATCGGTCTTATCCATGGTAGTACACGTGTCAGTCAGGATTTTTTTGTATTCTTGATGAAAGTTGTATCATGCACAATGTAGCTCAACCATTCTTTATTGAACTTCCGGATTGTTTTCCTGTGGTGGGAAGGTCAAACTTATGGATGTGTGCTTAATACAAGCAGTATATAGATGACAACTTCCTTCTCTTTTGGTGATATTGTTTTCTTTTACGTCATAATTTACTACTGATCCGTCTGCAAGCTATGGAGAGAAACAATTTTTAATTTTCAAACCACAAATTCTTATTAAATGCAATAAAGTCAGTATCTTTAACAAACATACACAACAGTAAGCATTAACATCTTGATACAGCAGTAAAATGGAAGAGTCAAAACTTTCTTACCAAAAATGGCTATATATGCTAAAAACAACTACTACTCAGGTGTTTCACACATTCTCTAAAGCCACAAGTATACAACAATCTCAAAAACTAGCCTTAAACCTCCTCACTTCCTTTTGTTATGGTGGTTCGAAGGTCGAAGAACATTCCAGTCTAGCTTCTCCCGCTTGTTTTTGTTAGCGTCATTCTTCTGTGATTTGTGTGGATGTTTTGGTGGAGTGGCTGGAAGCAGAGTGGTGCAACCCCAACACTAAACTTGGAAAATCACTTGTTTATCACTTCTTTCCTGATAATAGCCTTTATTTGGCATCCATCAGCTTATGAGTCTGTGTAATGGTGATCAATGATTTATGCTATTTGTTGCTGTGAAAATGAACCTAACAATAGTATATTGCCCAAAGATGCATACTTCTGTAGTTAGGCATCACCACATTATTTTATATGTACCCCAGTGGTTGGGACGTTGGTTAGTTTGGTCCAATGGTCATAGGTTCGATAATCGGCAGCGGCAGTGTGGGGATGTCTGTGTAGCAAGTGTACGCCCACGGGTGTACATGAGTAGCGTGGGTTCCTTGTGCGCACCGAGTCCAGTAACCGCCAACGGGTCCTGGCGCTGGGATACCGTGAATTTACCTCCTCCATCAGGACCTGGGGTGTCGGGCAGGTGAGGGCATTGCGGGCGAGCGATATCGCCTTTTGGTCCAGTGTATACGGAGATTTAAACCATAATAATGCAACTCCAGCATGATAGAATGATTCGAACCCGAGTGACACCTGGTCGGACACATTGCCCTATCACATGATTAATTTTAATTTATTATATAGTTAATATTTCTTTCGTATGATTCTTTGGATGAGATGTTGTTTATACTTATTTTACTAATATTTAATTTAATTAATTTCCCCCCAAAACCAATTTAGAGACGGCTCAATCAACTTATCTCTTTTTGACAAATAAATTGGGCTTGACAAAATTATATAAATTCACGAGCTATGTTTGGAACTAATTTTAAAATAGCGTGACATTCCCTTCCAATTCCTTTCCAAAGAGGGAACTACTTCAATTATTGATTTCAAATTTAGAATTTTATGATGATTGTTTTCCAATGCAATTTGAAATTCAAAAGACACCCCCTTAAAATTTTAGAATTTTATGATGATTGTTTTCCAATGCAATTTGAAATTCAAAATACACCCCTTAAAAATAGTCGGCTCTGCACCAATAACGAACCATCGCTGCCACTAAAATCGAAATCACTAGGAACCCATCTCCATTTGGCCACATACAATATGAGGAATCACAAGAAGTACTTCCAAAACATGTCTACAACGCCAAAAACCATCACCACCAAACCAAAACTCAATTCACGGATGCACATTTACCCTATGAACCAATTCAATAAAGTTGAATCAATCCAAAATGAGTTCCGTCTCTTGAAAGACGGTATTTTCATAAGTTATGGAAAGACTAAAATTTAAACTGCAAGTTAGAATAAATCAAGACAAAATTTTCGGGTTGCATCAATCATGTCATAAACTTATAACTATTACACGTTGCATAATAAAAAAATTATATTGAAACCAATTTTTTTTAAACTTTTGTATAATTCTAATTCAATCTCGTCTTCCTGTATACGTATTAAAAAACGAGCTTTCCCGATACTCTCTATCAGAATTAGGCCAAACAAAAACTTGTCCCATTACTTCACCTTCCCTCCGTTGGCCACTTTCAACACATTTTGTCTCACTACTATAGGGACCATTCACGAGCAAATGTTCTCTTTTCTCCCTTCAAATTCATCTCCAAGAACCTCAAAAAACACCATCAACTCCATCAATGGCGACTTCATCTTCCTCCCTCTACCAAGAAACCGAAAAGCTCGAGCCCGAATACGTCGCCAAATTAGCCGCCAAAATCAGCAAACACATCGCGAAACTCCTCTCCAATCCCAAAGCATGGATTTCTCTGAAGCTCAAGTGCATTTCGAAGCTCAACATCGAGAGCAAGAAACCATCTTTCGAGTTCTCCGAGCAATCCATCGTGTCGAATCTGTACTGGGGGATCGAGGCCATTGATGCCGCGGCTCAGGCGAAGAGCCCGGAGGAAATGGCGGGAAAATTGCAGAGCTCGGAGAAAATGCTGCAAGTTCCGGCTTCTTTAATGGAGGAAGGGTTCACTTCTGGGATTCCTAATGAGTTCATAATCTGCTGTTCGTACTTTTACCTCTCAGTTGTGAGGAATTTGCAGAGGGATGTTTGGCAGGTTGCGCTGCATTTTCTGCAAGCTCTCGTGGTTTCTCCGGCGGTTTTGATGACGGATTTTGCGCCGGAGCTTTGCCGGAGCTTGATGGAATCGTGTTTCCGGCGGAAACAGAGGGATTTTGATGGGAATGAGGGGTCCAAGGTTCTTGGACAGATGGCTAAGGAGTATAAAGCTTGGTTTTTGTATTATCAGATAATGTCTGTTCCGGGTGAAAAGTCCGAGTTTTTTTTCAAAAAGAGAATGCCAAGAAGTTCCAATGCAGGCAGCCAATTCATAAATTTGCAG
The DNA here is from genome assembly GCA_032355705.1 of Rubia peregrina. Classification (NCBI taxonomy): domain Eukaryota; kingdom Viridiplantae; phylum Streptophyta; class Magnoliopsida; order Gentianales; family Rubiaceae; genus Rubia; species Rubia peregrina. Next base: position 1,138,724 of record JAULKK010000001.1, on the reverse strand, counting down.
GTAAGAGTTCCGTCAGACAGTTTTATGTGTTTGGTAAACGGATAAAAAACTGTTCTTTAAGGTATTTGAAACGTGAGAGATGATATTCCCGTACTTTCAAAATACGTTAGTTTTATTTATAAACACAACTGTACCAACGTAGTCATAATATCATTAGTAGTAAAAGTACTCTCTCCGTCCCACCAGTTATGAGATATCCTACGTAGAAATTTGAAAAGGCGAAGATGGTTTTCTCGTGCTTTCAAAATATGTCAAGAGAAAATTGATAGTGAAAATTGATAGTTTGAAAAAAATTCTACTTTCGCCCCACTTGAAGAGGTCAGTTTAAGGCTTATAAACTGCTTTACATATAGCTGTTTTATGTGTTTTGTAGACTGAAAATAGCTGGTTATTGAAAAACCGAAGGTATTTAAAAAGCATAAACCGATTTCCCTACTTTCAAAATAAGTCATATTTACTCAGCTCCACCGTATGTAGTTATAATATCCCGCGGAGTAAAAGTAGTTTGTTAGTGAGAATTGATTGTTTAAAGTAGTTGTACTTTTGTCCCACCTGAAGAGGTCTATGGCTAAAAATTGAACATCATAGGTATCGCTTAGATTTAATAATAGAAGTTCACGACTCTAATATGATATCACGGCTCAAACTCATACTCACTCGCCCACGACCCTCGAATAAAGAAAGTTCACATTGTGCAGAGAGAAATACCGCTTCATGTGAGGAAGCGTGTTAAGAATCCTACGATGATAGTTCCTACATTGATAGGATAGAGGGAGGCTAACAAAAATACAAATATGAGTCAACTCTACTTTGTAATATTTGTTTTTAAGAATATTTACTAAACATTTACTGATTGCTTAGCCTAAAGAACATGTTCTTCTAACATTTGACACAGGGATGTTATGCAGAAACCACAAGAAGCTCTAGCATAAAATGCCTGAAAGACATGTTAATCGATTCGCAATCCGATGCAACTCCAGTTTCCGCAGGCTCTTCAAGTTCAAACACCAGCTCTGCAGAAGAAACATTTTCTGAGGTAAATCTTGCTGAGCATTAAACGTAAACCTTTTCGCATTTTTACTGGGATTCGATCATTTTCGCTGTTTCCCGGATCAGGAAGCTCCAAGAAGAAGAAGAAGAGACACCAGAATTGTTGAACAGTTTTCATGCAGAAGAAGTTCAAGGGCAAGTTTACACAAAGTTCAGAGATTCCCAGAGGAAAGTTTCCATATTGAGCAAGTGCAAGTCCTCGAAAAGATGATCTCAAACCTTTGTTTCTCAGAAACAATGGGGAATCTTAAAGAAGATTACACCATTGAAGTTTCAACAGTATATAAGTTACTAAACAACGGAAGAGGGCTAAAGTATTCGCTTCTTCGGGACATCATTCTTGATCAGCTTCTGATGGCGATTTCAAACTCTGAAAAGGATCAGGTGATAAGGGCTTCAGTGACAATCCTCTCAACCATCATCTCAACAAACGAGGCGATCGTGGATGACATCAAGAAGAAGGGCTTGCAATTACACGACTTAGCGAGCGCGCTACGAAGAAATGTGCATGAGGCATCTGTCTTAATCTATCTGATAAACCCTTCACCAGAGGAAATGAAGACATTGGAAATCCTGCCTTGTTTGGCTGAGGTTGTTTGCACTTCTGATTCTTACAAGAATGCTGTAGATTCTGTTAGAATAACGCCTCGTGCGGCTTCTTTGAAGATCATTGAGGTCCTGATCAGTGCATTTGACTTCAGAACAAATAACATGCACTTGTCTGTGATCAGTTCTCCTCGGGTGCTTTCCGGCCTTCTTGATCATGTCCCCGGGAATGATAGCCTCGATGAATTCATCTCCTTGGCTGCCATTCTTGTGAAATGCATGAGATTCGATGGACAATGCCGACAGTTTATAGCTGAGTTTGCTCCACTTACTGAAATCCTGTCTCTTGTAAGAAGCAATCAGAAGAGGGCTTCATCCACTGCATTGGAGTTCTTGCACGAACTACTTCGAATGCCTAGGTTTGTATAATGCATCCTTCTTCAGATTGTTTTTCTTACATTCTTTCTGTAGTTTTTTGATAGTTTTGCAAATGCATCAGATCAAATGCAATCAAACTAATGAAAGAGATCAGAAAAGATGGAATCTGCAGCCAAAGTTTGAATGCGTCGTTATTAGTTCTGATTCAGACTTCTCAACCTGAGCAAATGCTTTTAGCAGCAAGTTCGATCCTCCAACTAGATATGCTGGTCAGTTATATCTACACATGCGAAAGAATCGCGTGCGATTTTACTTTCAAAAAGTCCGGCTTTTGATAATGCAACTAATTTTATATGGTTTTTCAGGATGATAAGTATCAGGAAGAAGCAATAAGCCCACTTCTCGATTCACTGAGTTGCGAAGAGAGCCCTTCGATACAAGCTTTATCAGCATTCATCCTAGCAAATCTTGGTGGCACTTATTCATGGACGGGAGAACCATACACGATGGCATGGTTAGCGAAAAAGGCTGGCTTAAACTCTCTCCACCACAAGAACATGATCAAGAACTATGATTTCTGTGATGAATGTCTTCAGGTAATGATAAAAATGATAAAATGCCACTGTTTCAGTTTTTCTTTTGGCAAAATGATGCATGTTTAACCTTTTATGTGTCACAGGATGCAGGGATGGAGAAATGGTGTAGCAAAATCGCACGAAGCGTGTTGAAGTTAGGGATACCGGTTTTCCATCACCTGGTGAAGGGCCTAAACAGCAAGTCGAGGAGGATTTCGCGCGACTGTCTCACGATTATCGCTTGGATCGGGTATGAAGTAGGTAAGAGTTCTGATCATGATCTGAGATATGGTGCTTGTGAGATTCTGCTAGGCAACATTGAGCAATTCGTGCATCCGGGAATCGAGCTTGAAGAAAGACTGCTAGCATGTTTATGCATCTATAACTATACTTTAGGAAGAGGTAAGTTAAAGATCATGACATGAACATTAGATCAAGCGAAATTCATCAGCTGAAAATGCAGTGTTTTTCTGCCTTAAGGGATGAAGAAACTTGTGCATTTTTCGGAGGGAGTTAGAGAGTCGTTGAGGCGGCTCGCGAATGTTTCATGGATGGCAGAAGAGTTGCTCAAAGTTGCAGACTATTTCCAGCCTGATAAATGGGTAAGTTTCGCGAAAAAAGGCCTTTGATTTTCACTCCATTTTGCTCAAAAGTGGTTCTTTTTCAGCGAATATCATGCGTGCACACGCAAACGTTGGAGATGTTTCATGACACCAGTGGAGCTGTTACTGCCCTCATTTTCTACAGGGGGATGCTTTGCTGTGGATATTCAGATGGCTCAATCAAAGTAAGTACTCGAAAAACGCTTCATTTCGCGCAAAAATGAAACTGATTTTCTTGTAATGTATGGATTTTTGCGTAAAAACACTTCATATGAAACCTGATTTTGCATCATAGGTATGGGATATCGATGGACACACTGCAACACTAGTCCAAGAAATGAAGGCTCACGATAAGCCCGTGTCGTGTTTTTCGCTTCTAGAACAAGAAAACTGCCTTCTGAGTGGATCTTCTGACAAAGCAATCAAGATTTGGCGAATGGCGAAGCAGAATCTTGAATGCATCGAAGTGATCACAACAAAGGTTTCAATCGAGAGAATGGATACTTATGGGGAACTGATCTTTACAATCAGCAGCGCCCATAAGATGAAAGTGATAGATTCAGCAAGAAATGTCAGAGATGTTTTCAAGAACAAGAGCATCAAGTCCATGAAAGTTGTCCAAGGAAAAGTTTATGCTGGATGCATGGACTCAAGTATACAGGTTCGTTGGAATAATGATGATATCATGTGAAAATTAAATAAGCGGTTAACATATGCAAGAATAATAAACTTTTATTAATCTCAGGAGCTGGGGATCGCGAGTGGCCGGGAACAAGAGATCAGAGCACCGGTGAAGAAGTGGATGGTGCAGAATAAGCCCGTGAACTCGCTATCTGTGTACAAGGACTGGCTATACGGGGCTAGCGTCGTGGTTGAAGGTTCCAAGATAAAGGCAAGTTAATGGTTCTCCAGAGGTTATCTGCATTTCAGTTCCGTTCAGCAGAAAGTTGATTTGGTGACATTTAGCGTAATTTAGTTCAGTTTAGTTCAGTTAAAATAAGCTCTAGAGAACAAGGGCCCACTCGAGCGCGATTCATTAACAAAACTACATGATGAACTGATGATGATCAAATGCAGGATTGGAGAAGAAACATCAAGCCTCAAGTATCAGTAAGTTCTGAAAAGGGAGCAAATGTTCTGGCTTTGGAAGTTGTGGAGGATTTCATATACTTGAATACATCTGCATCAAGAAGTAACCTTCAGGTAACACTAGTGGAAAAACGACCTATTACTTCGCACTTTTGACTTCGGTTCATGAAAAAAAGGCCTGAAAACCGAAGTTAAAAGTCACTTTTTGCTTCGGTTTCTGAAAATAATTTGAGATGTAACAGATTTGGTTGAGAGGAACATTGCACAAAGTAGGGAGATTATCAGCTGGGAGCAGGATTACAAGCTTAATGTGTGCTAATGACATGATTCTATGTGGAACTGAGACAGGAATGATTAAGGTTTGTTCATCCTACATTAATCCACCTTAATTAAATCAATCTGGCTGAGATTATCATAATCATGTTTATGGATTACAGGGATGGATCCCATTGTAATGGACTTCGATTCCAGCAATTCAATACAGTTCAATGCAACTCGGTACAGTTCAAGTACATATGTATAATATACTATAGAAAGGTTACTATAGAAAGTAGAGTATATAAAGTTACTATATTATATTTAAAAATTCATATATTCATTTATTCATATATTCATATGATATTGTTGGATTCGTCGTAATAAGTAGTTTCTAAATATCAACTTTTCACTTTGCCGTTATTTAAGTAGTTAAACATATTAATGGTCAAACATGTTTCTTGAAGACTATGAAAAAGATTCTGTGAAGTTTAGTCTGGGACGGAGGGAGTATTTAGTTTGATTTCGATCTATTATTTCTATTTTAAACTACGTTCCATTCAGTTTAATTCGGTTCAGTTTTAATTGGGATAACATGTCCTAAATAAGGCAGAGAAGAAAATCAGTTCCCTCCATTAATTCGTTTAGTTATATATTCCATAAATTGATATGGAAATTCCATTGAACCTATGCATAAAATTGGAAACTTTCTTTCTCAAAACCATATATTTCTTTCCTTTTTATCAACTTTCACAATTCCATAAACACCAATCCATGAAACTCCAACATTCCATTTATTTCCCTCACCAAAACTCCATAAATACAATCCAATCGATCATTCATTCATTAATCCAAACCTAGTTCATCAGTTTCATCAATTTCTCAACCTTTTCTTCACAATCAACAACAATGGATCAGAAACCCAGTCACGCATCAAACTTCACCATTCTCATGCTTCCATGGCTAGGGCACGGGCATATCTCTCCATACCTAGAACTAGCCAAGAAGCTGACTTCAAGAAACTTCACCATATTCCTATGCTCGACTGAAGCAAACTTAACCTCGGTTAGGTCAAAACTGAGTGAAAAGTTTTCTGACTCCATCAAACTGGTCGAGCTTCATCTTCCTCCTCGCCCCGATCTTCCGCTGCATTACCACACCACTAACGGCCTCCCGGCTCATCTCATGGCGACTCTCAAGGAGGCTTTTGACGCAGCTTCGCCCGATTTTCGCGACATTCTCGAGCGGCTCCTGCCGAATTTGCTCGTGTACGATCTCCTCCAGCCGTGGGCGGTGGAGGCAGCGATCGAGATGAATATCCCCGCCGTGAATTTTATTACTAGTGGCGCTACTATGAATGCGATCTCTTACCATAATCTCAGTCGACCAGGTTAGTGATTTGATGAAATTCGGTTTAGTTTAGTTATATTTTTGTTGTTTTTAAACATGCGGTCAAATTTCAAGGGTCAACCGCTGCCTTTGTTCTTAGTTTTTAGCTATATTTTTGTCGTTCCATAGAAAATTAAGGCTCAACCGCTGCTTTTGTTCCCGCGGAGCTTCTTTAGTCATGAAGACCGGCATTTGCACATTGCTGAGTAAGATTTGTAGTACGATAAGGTTGAAGATAAAATAAATTTAGACAGATAACGTAAGAAAGTCAAATATTCTTTTATATTTGAATTATGAACGACATAATTCAAATATTCTTCATGAGAAAGGGCAAATTAAATGAAGAAGGCTTTATCTCAAATTGCATTCCATGACAAGTTGATGCAATTATATACTCCCTCTATCCCACTCTAAATTGCTTATTTAATTTTTGAGAATCAAATTTTGTAAACTTTGACCATAAATATAAAATAATATATAAGTAATAAATATATCATACTGTATGAGATATTGTTAGATTTGTCTTAACATCTACTCCTATATTCGAAATATCAATTTTTTATGCGGCATTGTTATACGTAACAAGAGATATTTACGGTCAAACATGCTCATTGAAAAGAGTGAAAAAATAAATAAGCAATTTAGAATAGGACTGAGGGAGTAAATTTTTTTGTGCGGTAAATAACTTCTTGCTATGACCAAATTTCCCTACGAAACCTCTTCAAGTTGTCGTAGAGAACTTCCAAAATGATAAGGGAAATAAATTTCGACGGTTCATTCAGTTGAGGTCTGATAATTTTATAGTTGT
>JAULKK010000001.1:1081764-1092002 GCA_032355705.1 Rubia peregrina | reverse complement strand
AAAGTCTCGCCAATCTCTTGGGAAACGAACTTGTTCGCAGCTATATTGGTCGGTATGCCCATACCAACCGAAGAATCCTGATCTGAAAATTCAGTTTAGAGCTCGATTTATTTTTGGTGTAAAACGACGCACCACGGAAATGAGGTCTGAGGGTTATATTGGCACTTACATCAACTAGTTGGGGATTATTTTTGCACTTAAAATTATCTAAGAATTATATTGACACTTATGTCAAGTAGGTAGGGTTATAAAAACACTTTTCTCTTTTAGTAATTATGAACATGGGGAATCAAGAATGGATTGTATTCTCCCACCGTGTTCTTTTGGTTGTCAGTCTCTCATAATTCATTTCTTTGGTTTTATTATCACTAATGGGGTGGCTTTGCATGTGTTAATGCTCATTAATTGCCTTATTCAACCAACTAATCCGGGCGGTGACGTTTATTATTATTTTTATTAATGCCATTAATAATTTGCGGTGTTAAACTATCCAAATCTACCAACTTGGACCACAATTTCTTTCCCATTTTCATTTTTACCAGGAAGTAAGTCTAATTGTTTAATACCAATTTAATCTAGTTGAGTTCAATTCATTTTATTTAATAAATTATTCTAAAGCTATTATACTATTTAATTCTATTTATTTTTCATATTATTTCATTACTTTTTTAATATTTTAAATCAAATTTAGTTTAAATTAAAAGAAAATAACATCTTACTTTTTGAGTTAAGTGCTAAAATGACCATGACTTTAGGCTGAAAGCGCCAATCTAAACTTGCAATCTCAAAAAGTGACAATCTAACATTTGACTCCGCTGACGTTTTAATCAATTTCTGATGGATAAATTGTGTAGAAATGATGATTTTGCCCTTGATTTTTTTTTTATAAAAAACAAAAGATGAAAACACGTTCTTTCTTCCCCCGTTTTCTTTCTTCCCCGAAAGATTACACACACAGTGGGAAAATCTGCATAATCGTCTCCCAAACCGGCTCCAACGGCTTAATCGTAATCATAGTCGGGCGACGGTAGAAGAAACCGGGTGGTGAACCTGGCTAGGGCGGAGGCGGGGGATAGAGCGTAGGAGATCAGGAAGGGTGACAGCAGGGAGGAGGAGATCGGGCGGTGAATCGTAATCGGATGATGAATCTGGTGACGACGGAGTGGGCTGGGGCGGAGGAGATCGGGAGAGGTGGCAGCAGAAGGAGGAGATCGGGAGGCGGGGCTACGATGGAGGCGGGACTAGAGCGAAGGAGATCAGAATGGGTGGCAACGGTATGAGGAAATCGAGAGGCGAGGATAGGGTGGAGGAGAACAGGATGAATGGTAGCGGGATGAGGAGATCAGGATGGGTGGTGGGGTGGTGGCGAGCGACTAGGGAGGGGTGAGGTTGGGCGGAGGAGATCAGGAGGGATGTCAGTAGGATGGGTGGGAAAATTCTTGGCGGCGGCGAAGGAGGTTTCCGACGGTGGAGCAGCCGAGCAGTCGCGGTCCCGACGGAGCAGTAACAGTGATGAAGAAGAAGATCGAGGGTATTTTAGTTATCATTTTTTTAAATTTCTTAGTCAAAGGTATTTCCGTCATTTCATTTCTTATCATTGCCGAAATTTCATGGGTCAACACCAGAATTAGGGAGTCTGGCTATATCGACACAATTTTTTTAAAAGTTGGGGTTAGATTGACACATAAAATACTTACTTAGAGTTAAATTGACATTTTCTCAAATTACAGTCAAGGCTATATATATACACATATATATAAATGAGAAATATACCGATCTATTTAGTTCGAAATGGAAAAAAATAATTTTAAACCAGAGATGATCTTTTGTGAGACATCCTAAACTTTAGGAAGAGACTTTTCTACAATTCTTTTTTATTCTTCTTCACATTTTCTGCAAGAATTCTTTCTAAGGGAGAGGAAATACAGAGAGGAATGGAATAAGAATTGAAGAAATGTCCCCAATTAAATTTTAGGCTGTCTAAAGAAGGATTATGTGTTTAAACCAAACTAAATTTGAATTCTAACCCCTAAACCGAAATATATACTACTCCCCGTTCCATAGAAATTGACACAATTTCTATTTTTGTCCGTCCCACAAAAATTTGCACAATTCAATTATTACCTAAATTGGCAAAATAAAAACTTATACATTTACTATATTATACCTCAAGAGGTTGATTAAATCTACTAGTCAACTCTTCAATTACCAAAATACTCTTCCTTTATTTCCCATCAACACTTCTCCATCATTTTGCATAAAATACTGATTTAAAAATATTTATGTCAATTTCTATAAGACGGAGAGAGTATTCTATTTCAAACTTTATATTTCAATGCATTCTATATTATCGGTCCAAATTGGTTCATGAACCATCCTAATCCGATAAAATAGGCTCCTTCTGCATGTTCGGAAGATTATAAACTAAATTAAACTAAATTAAATTAAGGAAATTAAAAATAGCACAGGAATCTAATAAAATCACCAACCTAAGATCAACAGACATTTGCTATAAAGTCATTATTCAGAAAATATTCAAGCTTTCTTTGTAAACCAAAATTATTATCAAGCTTTTCTCACTTCTTTCCTCCAGCATAACATACAATATCAGGACTAAAACCCCATAAAAGTTGCAGAAATCTTGTCACTTCATCAAACCTGATCCATCTTAAAGCCTGGATTTGACCTGATCATCGACCGAGCTCTGCAAAATCATCGTTTTAGCATCATCAGAATGCTAAAAATCCTTGCAGAACACAGATTACTACTACTGTCTGAAAATGCTAACACGACGGGACAGGAAACCGGTATCTTACCAGAGGAGCGCCCTTTGAAGCCCTCTCGGCTAAATAAGCGCACGGCTTGAAGAATCCACCGTATAGCTTGGACCACTCCTCCAATCTCGAGTTGATGTATTTCGATCCAAGAGTGTCGGCCCAGAACAAAATTCCTCCCCTGTCGAATGGAAATTACATATAGATCATATATAGCCGATGATCCCATATAATGAGATGAAAGTTCAATCGAGGAAAATGTTTCGAACCTGTAAGGAGGGAATCCCATTCCCATGACAGCGGAAATGTCAAGGTCGGCCGCTTTGACTGCAATACCTTCAGCTAGGACCCGACATGCCTCATTGACCACCGGGAAGAATATCATCTCGATGATGTCCTTTTCTGATAGTTTAGCCAACTGAAAATGCAGTGTATAGTCACGATTGAAGTAGCTGGATAGTTATATAAAATGATATTAACACGAGATATACGCACCATAGGATCAATCTTAACACCGGATATCTCTCTTGATTTCTCGATGTATTTCTTTAGTTCTGGATCAGGGTTGGCTTTGTGTCGGTTATCATAGACATAGAACCCTTTCCGAGTAGTTTCACCTGATTGAAATGCACGGCCGATCAAACATTTTGTAAAAAGATCGAAACTTGAGAGAGGGTATATAGAGATTAGAACAAGTACCTAATCTCTTATCCTCCTGCATCAGAGGGATAAGCATCGACTTATAAGTCCTCTCGGGAAAATTCAAGACAAATTCAGAGCCGGTTGCAATAGCAACACCAAAACCGACCAAATCACACAACCTGCATCGTGAAAATGTTGTTAAGGACCATATAATAAGGTTAAGCATCTAATAATATATTAATCGTTACCTGAAAGGTCCCATTGGCATTCCGAATTTGGTGATTGCCCTATCGATCTTATAAACATCTGTGCCCCGCTCAACAAGCAAGAGAGCAGCTTGTGTGTAAGGGAAAAACATCCTATTGACAGCAAAACCGGTGCAATTTCCTACTACAACGGGGGTTTTCTTTATCTTCTTTCCGACATCTAACAAGTCCACGATTACTTGAGGAGAGGTCTTTTGCGTACGAACAATTTCCAGAAGAGGCATCACATGAGCTGGACTGCATTTTCCAAGAAATGAAGAATGGATCACAAGGATAGTGAAATCAAAGAATGAGAGCTCATTATGTAATCCGCACAATTATTACCTGAAAAAGTGAGCTCCGATAATCCTATCATGAGATTTAGTTTTCTCTCCGATTAGGTTTAAGTCAATTGTGGAAGTGTTGCTTGCCAGTATGCAATGAACAGGGCAATACTTTTCTAAATCAGCAAATATCTGCTGTTTTAAGGACACATTCTCAATCACAGCCTGCAAAGCAATGTGACACGATAAAACAAATTACAAGATTTTACAACTTGGGGTGCAACGGGAGATGAAAGAAATCGTATACTGTATCTGTTTTACCTCAATGACCATGTCCACATCTCTGAAGCTCTCATAATCAAGTGTGCCTTTGAGCAAAGAGAAAGTCTTCTCAAACTTTTCCTCACTCATTTTTCCTTTCTTGACTCGGCTCTGCAAATTAGCTGATCGAAGAAGAAAATGGTCAAATGATATCAAACTAATCAAAGTGTTTCAGGCATTGGATAAAATGAACAGAAAGAAGACAGATTAACAGAACGAGCTAATGGCCATACCTCTCACTCTATCAAAGCCACCCTGTAGAAATTTCTCATTCACTTCTTTCAAAAGCACAGAGTAGTTACTGAGAATGAGAGCGGTTGCTATTCCAGAGCCCATTAACCCACCACCGAGAATTGCAACTTTGTTTATCTTTCTTGGCTTCAGCCCTCTATCAGTGATTCCCGGAACCTTCATAAAGTGGTGATAAAGGTCAGTGGAAAAATAAATAAAAGATCCCATCAACTTTTTATTGCTTGAGGAATCAATTTCTACTAGTACCATGAAAATATACCAAAGTGAAGAGAGAATATTGGGTGCATCAATTAGTTGATATGGAATTTTGGCCATCCAAATTCATCTTGAAAGAAAAAAACTGTGATATTTAGCCTTACCCTTGTTGTTCCACGTTGTGCAAAGAAAATATGAACCAAACTCTTGCAAGTATCAGCATGTAGAACAACTTGAAATGCTTCAGCTTCCTGTCAACACAACTCACAAGTTAAACTTTCCCGTTGTTTCGAGTAATTAGAGTAAACGAAAAAAGAGAAACGTAAGGCAGATATGTACCTTCTGCAGACCAGCACGAGGACCTGAAACGATACCTTCTTCTATAACATCGATACAAATCAATGGGTGAGTGAGATTCGGAGCCTGTTTACGAGTTTGAGCTCGGGCAAACTTCAATATCTCCCTGGCCTCGGCAAGTGATTCTAACTTATCAGTCTTGTATAGGCTGGCAACCCAAGGTTTTTTGCGTTCCAAGATTTCCAGCACCCAGCGACGAGCAGTAGCCAGTAGCTCGTTTGGTGGAACTATTGCATCTACCAGGCCCAAGTCAAGAGCCTCCTCAGCTTTCACAGGCTTTGATGTCTACATTAAAGATAAGAAAATTCACATAATCGACTGAATCACGTCCAACTTCCCTGAGAGATAACCAGAAAAGTTTTGAGAGAAATGCATATATATCCTACCAGCATCATCTCAAGGGACTTGGCAAGACCTACGAGACGAGGAAGGCGCTGTGTTCCTCCGAAACCGGGAATTACACCGAGCTGCAGCTCTGGTAATCCTAGTTGAGCAGTTTTAGTAGAAATACGAGCATGGCAAGCCTGTAAGAGAGAGAACACAGTTATCAGCTCATGCTCATGGCTATCAGCTCAACGTTCATCAAACTAAAATGACAAGCCCCGTTTACATACCATTGCAACCTCCAATCCTCCACCTAAGGCAAGGCCATCAATAGCAGCAACAGATGGTTTCTTGGCAGCTGGAGCATAGGAGAGATAATGAACATTAGAACACGAAAAAAATCTATCACAACAGTAAACTAAAGAGAGTAATGTCAAGACCATACCTTCCAGAGTATCACTGAGAAGTTCAATTCCGACAAAACCAGGTTTAGGCGCGGCCACTTTGAAGAAAGACAGCCTCAAGTTAGTCGAAATCTGAATAAATACAACAGAGACTTTACAGATCAAAACAGCATGAAACGTTGTATACCTTGACCACCTTGAATTTGTCCGAAAGCTGAAATGTCGAACCCCCCAGAGAATTTCCCATTTGAACCTGCTCAAGCATCACAAGGTTAGAGCTAACAAACTAGAAGATAACCACAGTAATGTCAACAATTAAATGGCTTGACTATTTTAGATTTACCTATGATGACAATCGCCTTCACATCATCCCTCCTCAAAGCCTGTTCATAACTATCCTTTAAGCTGTCCAGTACTGAAAAGCACTCAATAAGTCAAAGCCAGCAGTTGGAAATGCACTTTTAAGGGCTTTCTAGTAGATAGTATACAAATCACGTGTCAGGAAATAAGCACAGATTCGGCAAAATTTAACCACATTGCATAGACACGGATACGAAGAAACTTGAACTTTTACGAAATAACCAAGAAGAATAAGGCAGAAAACTTTCACAACCAAGCCTTCATCCGCTACGTAAAGTAAGCTATCTGGATCACGTCTCACCATTGTGTTAGGATATCGCATATTTGTATATTTCTTTATGAAGTACAACGAATCTAACAAGATTTCCCATGATAGTACTATTAACTATATATCAACAGGATTCCATGATCAAGGAACAAAGATATGATAACTTCCACATGAACAAAGGAAGTCTGGCATTAATCAAGGGACGGACAGAGTAGTTGCCTAACATTAGGCAAGAATAATCAACCCAATCCAATTGACATGCTAATGATTCCATTGAGATTACACTACACACTCCTCAAACTTTTTCCATGTTCTGAACCAAAGGCAATCATATCTTCTCATGATCACAAACAAAAAACAAGAAACTCCTAGGAAAACAAAAACACACCAAAAATTCAATCAAGAAAAGAACATCAGCTAATCAATTTACAGCTAAATCAGATAAAGTCTCTAACTTTGAAGCTAAAAACAAGAGCCCGGAAAAGGGATATCAAGATCCAGGACGAAAAACAGAATTACCATCCAAAGAAAGGGAATTGACAGGAGGATTAATGAGTGTGATCACCGCCACCCCATCTGCTCCAACCTCAATTGTTGTTCTTCCCTTCCTGCCACTCATGTTTCCTGATTTTCCGACAAAATTCAACCTCCTTAAAACTCAAAACAGAAATCAAACAACCCAGAATTTCTGCAAGAAAATGGATTGGATATGGAAATGGGGGAAATCAAAGGGTATTAATAGTACAAATTTGGAAGCAATGAGGATTGACGAGTCGTGTGGGGACTGATAACAGAGTGACGTAAGGGGTCGTTTGTTTCTGTAAGGTAATTCAGGCAGTGTTTTTGTAAAATTATGGATTAGATAACGATGATTTTCTTACTTTCTTATTTTGTTTTCTTTCCATATATAGGCTTCTAGAAATTCAGTTACACATCCCAATGTTTGGATTTTTATTTTTTTTAATCTTTTATGTAAAATGATGAAATATAGAATATGGGTAACATTAACCAATAATAAAACATCGTCCAATTGGGTTTAATATCAGCATATTTCATCAACTATAAGCTAAATTCAAGATTAATAAATTAAATTTAGCAAATAAATTTACTACTGGAAGAAAAATTAATAAATAAATATTGAGCAAATAATTTTGGTGGCCCATTAACCATCACGATCGTCCCTCATTGGTCCTCCAAAAAAATTCAACACTATTGCCCCTCAAATTGCAGAATTGCTGAATCAAGATTATTTTTAAAACACTTTTAGCCCTTAACTATCTCAAAAACAGCCCATTTGCTCATTGAGAGACCAAAAAGGTTTAAATTATAGAGGGTCAAAGGTGGACGATCGTGATAGTTAAGGGCTGCCGAAGTCATTTGCTCATAAATATTTATTTGGGTTATCAACAGTCATTGGTTGAATAATAAGTTGAAAAGTAAAATATGTTACGTTCTCCGTCATATGGCAATCTGCAGAGAAAAAATCTATCTTCAGATTGACATTGGTGAAAAAAACATATTGCCCTTGTCTTTTACAACACCATATTTGACTCTACTGCTTAACTCCATCAGCCACCTCCTTCTCAACCCCTTTGTGGCCTCCTTCTCAACTCCCTCCGTCGCGGCCTCTCTGCCAATCGCCATCTTCTCCTTCCATTGGTCCGCCTCCTCCTTCAATCGGGTCACCACCGCTTCCTCCTTCAATAGCCACAAATCTAAACTAATTGCTCTATACATACTATTAGAAGCTGAGAAGGTTGAGCAGCGAGAAGAATTTCGGCAAGGGTTTGGATTGTGAGAGGAGTTTGGGGAAAAGAAAGAAGAAGACGAGTGGGTGTGGATGGGTGAGTGTGGGAGTATGTTTGAGGAGTGAAATTTTATTTGTTCAAGGGTAAGAAAGTCTCTTTTAAAAAAAAATTACAGGGTAAGAAAGTCTTTTGTTGGATTAGTTTTTTATAAAATGGAAAGTGTACCGATTTGCTTTGGAGTGCCTAAAATGAAAAGCGTGTAGATTTCCCTGGGACGGATGGAGTACAAGTACAACATCATTTTGGAAGTCATTCTTTTCATTTTTTGAAAAATAAATTACCAATAAATTAAATTCATCATCAATAAATCAATTCAACACCAATAAATTAGATTCAACACCAATAAACTAAATTAAACACTAATAAATTAAATTTAGCACCAAATAAGCTCAATTGGTTTGGCAAAATTTATAAACTGTTTTGCTTATAAATTGAACATTGTATGGTGTTTGGTAAAGTGCTAAAAACAACTTATTTTAAAAGCATGAAATAATTTAAAGAGAAAACTATAATCTGGTCTCACCTGTTTTAAATAAATCAACTTTATTTATAACCACAACTATGTCAAACATAATCAAAAATCTTTTTTGTGTAATATTTTCACAATCCTGACCTTGATTTATTAGATGTTTGACGAAAATAAACAAACATTTTGGGAAATGAATTAAAGTTTGTGGTAACATTTCCAAAATAGAAGGAGAAGAAGGTTTTTTTTTAATATCATAATAAAGAAAAGAAAAAGGAAGAAGAAGTCAATTCAGATGAGATTGATGGTATGGGGGTGGTGGGTGGTATTCCCTATGTTCACGTATCTCGATATTCTCAATTATTTAATTCTCTTCTTAATTATCTAAGTTATCCAAAGTCCAAACATTTCCAATTCATAATTATTGAGCAATGTGTCAATATAACCCTACCTACTTGATATAAGTGTCAATATAATCCTCAGATAATTTTTAGTGCAAAAATAAATCTAACTAGTTAATGTAAGTGCCAATATAACCATCAGACACCATTTTCGGCATTGACTTCGCCGGACCGCTACCCCGCCGCCGGATGTCGGAATGGGTAAAGTTGCACTTACATCAACTAGGTAGGATTATATCTGCACTTTCAGTTATCAAAAGGTTATATTGACACGTATGTCAACTAGATAAGGTTATAAAAACACTTTCCCCTAACTATTTATTTGAAATCATTTTGGTTTGCCCAAGCGGCCAGAACACTGCGTTCGGCGAGGCTCTCGGTCAGGTGCAACCAGGGTTCGATTCCCCATTCCCTCTTTGGTTTGCATTATTATGGTTCTAAGTTTCCAAATGCACCATATTGGTGTGGAGCATGCTCTTAGAGCATGTGGAAGACTTACCCTACTTTATGTGGTTCTAAGTCTCCAAATGCACCATATTGGTGTGAAGCATGCTCTTAGAGCACGTGGAAGACTTACCCTACTTTATGTGAGTCATGTGGGAGTCTCACCCCACCTAGTGTGAGACACAGTTGTCATTAACGAGAAGGAATTCATTGTCAAATTTTTTTTTTGGAAGGGGAATGATAAATGATTCCATCTCTTCTTGCACTTTACTGGTATTTTCGAAAATTTAAGTTAGTAGTACGAGTAATTTTATTCGAGTTTACTTTAAATTAATTTTCAAGCGAAATGTGATTTGTTTTTCATCATTCTCGTAGTTTTCATCCGTGATTATCCGGAAATATTCCCACCTTTTGTAATTATATGAAAAAGGCATTTACTAATATTCTACCTTTTGTAATTATATGAAAAAGGCATTTACTAGTACAATTATTGGTGTTTTGTGTAACACAGAGTTATTTAAGTATAATTTGATTCGAGTAGTTGTGAACTCGGAACGTTAAAACAAGTCAGCATCAAAGGCCATACCTCAAGCAGAACATTTCTTGAGATTGGCAGTAAAACTCTACAAGGACTTGGCTAGAGTGGCAAAGCTTCAAATCGCCCCCAGAGGTTGCACTCAAGCCCTGCCAAGC
>JAULKK010000001.1:1054661-1066526 GCA_032355705.1 Rubia peregrina | reverse complement strand
AGCAAATAATTAACTCACAATCATCAACTAGTTGATCACCCTAGTCTAAATCATGCATTAACTACACAAGAAGGCACGAGATATACTTGATAATCAAAGATCAAAATAGGATAAATAGAATCTCACAAATTCATACTAGAAACTCTTACCAATTGCTCCCAAGAGTGTATTTAGCCTAGATTAGCTAAACCCATACCAAAAGCATAAACATCCATGAAATTTTTTTGGCTAAAATGATGAACTAATAAATTAGATTAGGGTTTTGAAGGAGATAAAATTTTGGTCTAAAAACAGAGAGAGGGAGAGACGAAAAAGGGTCCCCAAAAAACCTTTTATAGGCTTCAACCCATTTCAAGTAATAACGCAGATCAACTCTGCCTTTTGCGTACTGTGCTTCGGGCCGCAGCAGGGTCCTGCAGCCCGCAGTGAACCCATTGCCCATCATCTTCTTAATTCTTCCTTCTTTTTCTCTTTTCTTCTATCTTCAAGTTCTTCATTTTGTCTCCAACGTTTATTCTCTTCCAAACTCAATCACTTCCAAAATATCTAAAACACTTCATAAAATTAAAGAATTAAGATATAAAACATATAAATTTATCATAACCCCTAATTGATAAAATGTAGCTTTCTCTACAATTAAGTACCTAATCTTTTACAAAATTAGATTTCAAATGTTTTTAAAATGGGATATAAATTGAGCACATCATAATTGCCTTTAATTAACCCTAATTAAAGGCAGTTGTGACCAACCACCTTTGAATTAATATGGTTAGAAGTTCGTAACAGGGGCCGATTATTGTTCCGAGCTCATAATAGCCTCTGCACTGTGTTTATGAAGGGGCGAGAGACATTCTAATTTTGAAGGGTTTGTCGCCGAGCTTTCTAAACTCGGAACAGTTGTGAGTATGGATATATACTTTATAAAGATGGGTTCCGAGCTCGGAACCCACTCTGTATAAAGAGAAATTGTTGCGCGCACATTTCTTTTATTTGGCACAAACAAAAAAAATGTTGGATTTTTCTCCCATTCATAATCCATTGATAACAAATTAAAGTTAATACATAGAAGATCATTACTTTCCAATTAAAGAAGGTAGGTTGTATAGAATTTTTTTTGTTTTAAGTTATCTAGAAATTAGGTTTTTACATATATAAATCTTCATTTAGAGTTTGTAGATAAATTAATTAGGGGTGGGTTATAATAAATGTTGTGATGATACTAATGGGTTGCATTGTAATTAATTGATCGGTAGGATAATGGATCAGAATGAACTCCTTGGTAATGATCTTAGAAAATCTCCTTATTACATGCAATTGATCGAAGCATTTCTTACATTAGCGTTAGAACATGCATCTAAAAATGGTTTTGTTTGATCCCAATCCCCGTGTAAAGATTGTAGGAACGATGTGTATTCAGGGAGGAAAAAATTGTGGGGATATCTCATAATGAGGGGGTTTCAAACTTCCTACACTCGTTGGGTATGGCATGGGGAAGTTGGAGAAAAAGCTGGGATAAATGATTTGAGCAACACGAATGTGGGAGATGATTTGGATGGGAATGCAGAATTTGACAAAATGGTGGAGGATATTACCAGAGAGTTCAAAGGTAAACCCAAGGTCTTACAAGCTTTACTTGATGACAAAGAGATTCCGTTGTACAATGGTTCCAAACATTTGGTACTTAGTGTGACTTTGAGGATAATTAATTTGAAAGCCAAATTTGGGTAGACTGATAAATCGATGACCGAAACTCTGGAATTGCTTAGGGAATTGCTTCCCGAAGGTAACATGATGCCAGATAGTTTGTATGCGGCAAAAAATTTCTTTGTCCGATGAGATTGGAATTTTAAAAAAAATACATGCTTGCCCGAATGATTGTATTTTGTACCAGGGGAGGAAGATGAAAATCGATAAACATGTCGGGTATGTGGTGAGTCTCATTACAAATTGAAGAGGGGTGCAATTCCGGTAGGTGCGGAAGTGGTAACTAAAACAAAGAAGAAAACACCAAAAAAGTGATTTGATACCTCCTTATCGTTCCTCGATTGCAGAAGTTATTTGTGTGTAAGAAATATGCAAAATTGTTGTGTTGGTACGCTGAGAGGGATCGACTGGTGGATGTAATGATTAGACATATGTCAGATGGTGGGCAATGGAAAAATTTTGATGCCCTATACCCCGAGTTTGGCAAAGAACCTCGGCATTTAAGGTTAGCCCTATGTACCAACAAAATGAATCCATTTGGTAATATCAGTAGTACGCATAGCTCTTGGCCTGTTATGTTGGTCATCTACAATTTTCCTTTGTGGTTGACCATGTAAGTATGTGATGTTATCTGTGATGATTTTTGGTCCTATGCAACCAAGTAATGATGTAGACCTCAAGTTACAATAACCATCTCTGACAGCAAGCAGGATGATAAAAGACCATTTCCAAATAACACACCAAATGATCAAAATGAGGATTATGTCCCACAGAACCTCCCTCCTCCTTCTATTTCCAACAGGTTTCAAGTGTTTCATCAAGATGACCAAGACTTACAGGAGGAATTGGCACCAATTCATCACTTATTGCAGCAGTAAAGAAATCAGAACCTTGAAGAATCATCACTAGAGCATGAGAACCTAAGGGATAACAAAGATGATTCCAAAGGCTACAAAACGGCACCTTCATCACCACAAAGAAAGATCACATAAGCCACCTTCAGTTATGACACTCTCTACTCAAAACTCAAAGACACACCTAATGCTCTTAACCTTAACCTCTCTCATTTGAACTGGAACATAAATAGATTGACTACTAACAACATATTACCTGCTTTGCAGACTTCCCCTTTACAGACTCAAACTGAAGCAGATAATAGGGATTTACAAAGCAACTACCTGGAAGATGCAGTTAGCTTGGGACAGGAGGAGGACATTGTTTCACTGTCTGACTAAGAATTTGAAGAGGTAAAGCTTAAAATAAATAGAACTCCCAAAAGAAGCTCCATGTTAGATATGAAAAATAAAAATAATCTTCAATATTGTAAATATGCAAATTAATATCATGTTTTGGAATGTTAGAGACCTAAGAACATCAGAGCATAGACTTAAAAGACTGTCAGTTAAGAATAAAATTGAATTGTTGGCTATATAGATCCTAAGGGTAAACTAAATAGTAGAATATGTTATCATAACAAACTATGCTATAGGAACTGCCTTAATACAATTCACCAGAAAATCTAGATTTTTTATTCCCATAGGGTATCAGTTACACTTGTTACAGAGCATGACAATTTTATAGTGTGTAATTTAAGGGATAAACAGAGTGATAATTATTTTACTGTCTATGTGATTTACTCCCCTCAATCTACTTCTGAAAGATAACAACTGTATAATCTTATTCAATCTACACCACTTTCAGGTAACACAATTTTAGGAACTTAGATGAATACTCAGGTTTTAGTACTCTAGCTGTGAACACCATAAGGGAATTTAATAACTTCATAAATGATCTTAAACTTAGTGAGATTAACACTTCAGGTAATCCTTTCACCTGGAGCAACCAGAGGGCTGTAAAACCTACATCTAAAAGGCTAGATAAGGTATTGGCTAACCAAATATTCCAGAATAATTTTACCAAATCATCTGTTCAAGTCCTAAATAGAACATCCTCTGATCATTCTCCCCTCTACCTAGAGATCAGAAATGATTGTATCACCCACCCTAGACCATTTAGGTTCCAGGAAATGTGGTTTACGAGAAAGGATTTGATAAAACTAATAGAGGAAAGTTGGTTACAACCCATTGAGGCACAGGGTCAGTTAAGAGTGGCTTTAAAATTAAAGAGACTTAAACTTGAAATAAAATCATGGAATAAGACTGTCTTTGGTAACATTAGGGATAATATTAAGATTTCAGAAGCACAGCTAGCAGAACTAGAGGAAAAATATGATAGGACACACTTAATAAAAGATAAAATGGAACTAAACAAGGCTAGAGCAATACTAACTAGATCAATACGGGAGGAAAACATTTTTTAAAAAACAGAGAATAAAAGAAAAATTGCTAAAAGATGGTGACTATAACACATAATACTTTCATAAAGCCATACCAGAAAATAAATCAAGACTGTCTATTCTAAAATTCAAGGACTTAAGTAACTCATGGATTCTGGGTCAAAAAGAGATAGGAGAGTCAGCTATAAACATTTTTTAAGGATTTCCTTAGTGATGAAAACTCAGACATAGATGGGATAAATCTCTCTTTTCTTCTACAGAAAATAAAACAGTAATATCACCATGCCAGAATCAGGAACTACTAAAACCAGTAACAATAGATGAAGTTAAAAAAGACATTTTCAGTCTAGATCCTACAACAGCTCCAGGTCCAGATGGGTTCATTGGTCAATTATTTAGAAAGGCATGGCATATAATAGATAATGATATGGTTCAGGCAATTAGGGAATTTCAACTAGGTGTTCTAATCTCTATGGTAGTAGACAGTTCTTTTATTGCCCTTATACCTAAGAATAAAACACCTGCTACCTTTTCAGAATACAAACCTATAAGTTTATATAACTTTGCAAACAAAGTGATGGCTAAAGTAGTTGCAGAGAGGTTCAAGCTACTAATGAGACTCATAATTTCGAAAGAACAATCAGCCTTCATCACAGGTAGGGACATAAAATACAACATCTTAATGATGAAATAAGCCATAAGACTTTTGGATAGGAAAAATGAGTCATTAAACCTAATAATGATATGATGAAAGATTTTGATATGGTCTCTTGGGCTGCCCTTAACTTTTTAATGCTGAAATTAGGTTTTCATGGAAACTTTGTTAAAATCATCATGAACAATTTAAATGTTGACTGGTTCCTGTCTTGATTAATGGAACCCCACATGATTTTTTAAACCCTCTAGAGGATTGAAACAAGGGGATCCCCTATCCCCTCTTCTTTTTAACATAGTTACTGAATTGCTAACTCTAAACTTAAGAAAATAGTTTCAGGTGGGGAACTTAAGATTTTTTAAATACCTGTTAACACTAGCCCCGTAACCTAACTCTCATATGAGGATGACACAGTCATATTCATCTCAGGAACATCCAAAACACTTAGAAACCTAATGAAAATCATGGATATATATATATATCTCAGAGAGTAACATGTCAGAAGGTTAATTTCACAAAAAGCCTTTTCTACTCAGGGAAATTGAGTGGGAGGAAGAAAGATGAGATTCATAGGATAACTGGAATGAACCAAGGAATAACTCCGCTGTCATATTTAGGAGTACAAATTTTCAAAGGGAGGAAACTTAATAGACACTTCACAGATTTAATTGATAAAGTAAAACTGAAAAATAATTGGCTCTCTAAAGGGGGGAAACTAATCCTTATCAAACATGTCTTGAGTGCTATTCCTCAACACTCATGGTTAGTTACAGCTCTTACAGCTCACATATTAACAAAACTGAAAGTTCGATGAGTAATTTCTTCTGGGGGAAAAATAGGATAAGAATAGGAAACATTGGGTTTCATGGGAGAGAATGTGTTATCCAACACAAGAAAATGGAATAGGTATTAGGGACTTATCCACCTCAGTTAACTCATTCTCCACTAAAATCTGGTGGAAAATGTAGCAAGGAACATCGCATGGGTCAAAGTTCATGTGGTCATTACCCTTAAATTATAGAACATCTGAAACATGGGATAGATACAGGACAATAGATTGGTTCTCTGAATTGAATTCTCGGGTTATCATAGGTGATGGACAAGCTAACATATGGACAACCAACTGGCTGGGCTATGGCTGCCTTCTCAACTTATGGCCATCACAGGTATAAGCTCATCTACCATACCTACAAGTGAAAGATCTCCAGGTTAGTAAATATGTTTTATTTCCAATTTTATCGGATTATCTATCTACTGATTTAATGTCAAAAGTTGATATGGAAATTAATCTGACAAATGCCAAGGACATTATGATCCGGAAACCTGATGAATATGGACTGTTCAACATTAAATATGCTTACCTATCACTTAGGAATACAAAACCAATCATATCATTGTTATCAAAGGTATGGAATTCAATAATTCCAAACAAAATATCTATTTTTGTTTGGAAATTATTGAATAATGCCCTACCATTTGATAACATTCTTATGAGAGAATTGGTTTTAATCTTGCTTCAAAATGCCCTAAATGTGAGAATGTAGATTCAGTAGGTAGATAAGGTGTGGAAGAAATTCCATAGTTTGATGAGCTTCCAACATCAATCCTTCAATTCAGTAGCTTCTAAGGTGCATTATTACTGGGCTATAACAGGCCACTCCAAATTAAGACTTTCATTAATCAGCAATCTTAAAATGATAGTTCTGTGGGAACTTTGGATTGCAAGGAACAAAAAGATCTATGAGAATAAAGATTTTAATGCTGAAGCTATTTGGAAATCTGTCATTAATCTCCCCTCCTCCTTGTATTCTATTCATAATCATCTGCATTTTTTTATCACATTATCATATAATCTTTGTAAATGGGATTACGCCACCTCTGAAAAAGGTAACAAGAATGGTTTTAAGCTTAGTCAGAGGGATTCCTCCAACGGATGGGATTAAAATAAATTTTGATGCCACTTTCACTACGTGTGGATCATGCATTGGTTGTGTTTTCATATCTGCTAATGGCTCTTTATTGCATACACTATCTTATTTTGTTAATGAACAATTATCATATGTTCTTCATGCTGAACTGATAGCAATCCACGCAGGTATGAAGTGGGCTGTTCACAAGAGTACAAAGACCATCATTGAAATTGATTCTAAAAAAGTCGTGGATATCTTAAGGGCAGAAGCTAAGCCACCATGGAGATTGATACACTTCTTTAGGAAGATGATGCCATGAAACATGAAGTAAGCTTTCAATTTGCTCACACGTTCAGGGAAGCTAATCGCCCAGCAGATTATCTTGCAAAACTCTCAACAAGACTTCAGAGAAGTACTTACTTCGAATCAACAAGACAACAACACCTTATTTTTCTCCTACGGCAAGACAACATCTTCCCTCAATTCAAGAAGAAAATGGTTCAACTTGGAGAGTATATCGATCAGGAGAAATTTTGGGAGTTGTGGTCTGTCTGGTCATTCAGAATGTAACAAAGGAGTGGAGAATTCTGAAATGGAAACACGGACTACAAACCCCCAAAATCATTTCATAGCATTTATCTTTGGATTACTAGGTTGGTCAATTACTTTGACCATTTGTAAGGACTATATTTGGGTTACTAATGGTTAGGGGATCCATTAAAATAACCCCAGCTAATCCATGATGACCTTTTGATTTTTTAAAAACCCGTCGATGTTTGGGGTTTAGGTTTTGAATTGGTTTGCGAATCGAAACCCGTCTGAGGAGATCATAACAACAACGGGTCGCTTTAGTTTATTCAAACGATGAGCAGACTCAATTGCGGGTTTCGATGATTTTAAGGTGGGGAAGGGGAGAAAATCAAAGAATGTGTATTTAGAGATAGCTGCAAAAATAGCGAGGATGAGGATGATGAAGATGAAACTCTTAGCCGTGGTTGAGATTTGGCAGTTATTGCGAGAAATTTGGGTGCCACCGGCTACGAGAGGCATGGACGTGTCCGAATCCATGATTGAGAAGTCAGAGATTGTTGAAGGGTGTTTGTGTTTATAGCTGATATGATATGTTAGAGATTAGAGAACTCACTCACCACACTACTATAATTACTAATATAATATTAGATGAATTAGAATCAGGTTAAGAAAGGAATGCTCTTTCTGATTGGTTTTGTATATATCTTTTTCGATATATGATTCTACCTTGTATACCCTTTGTACTCACTATATATATGAATACACACAGCCACAATCATTTTGTGGGTTTTACATTCTATCATGGTATCAGAAACGTTTCTCTAAAATTCCTGAATCCTTACCCTCTCTTTTTCCAATAAAATAAAATAAAATTTCAGTTCTTGTTCGTAACTGTTGCCGGCCGCCGCCCGCTATCGTTCACCGTCGCTGCTTCCGTCACAAATCGTTAATCCTTGTCACCACTAATTATTGCTGTCAGCTGTCAGTCTCTAGTCCAGTTTGCTGCCATCACCAGTCCTGAGTTTCGTGCCCGTCACCCTAGGTTTTGCACCGATCACCTCGAGATCCGCATTATCTCCGACTTTGGTTCCCTCTTCCCAACATTCGATGACCACTCGTTCTCACACTAGTTCTTTAAGGTACAAGGATTTTTCTGATTATTATATTTCTTGTTGACTAAATTGTTTTTTGGTCCTCAACATACCATCTTTTACCATCTTTTGGTCCCGAGAGCAAAACCACGTTTGTTTAGTACCCTACATATTCAAAGTGAAAATTTTGGCCTCCAAACTAGATTTTGGGTGGTTTTCATCTTTTGGTCCCCAAGAAATATATTCTTTTTATATAGTTTGGGGTATTTTTGTAATTTCACTTATTAAAAATATATATAAATTAAACCTCATCCCGTTGTCGTAAACACTGCTGCCGACGTCCACCGTCACCTCAGGTCACATGTATGTCAAACATGTCTTCTTCTTCCATTTGGCACGTGCATTACACGTGTCCATCACACACACTCACACCACCTCGCTCTGCAACAATCATCGCCGCTGACTTCATTCGATCGACGCCATCTAACGAACCCTAGCGCCGACGAACCCCAATCTTTCTCTCCCTTTCTAGCTCCACGATGACTCCCGATCCAACATCATTTCTTAATAACCCTATTCTCCTGAAGCGGCAAACCCCAGAACCGGTGAAGGGTGCGGCGGAAAAGAAAATCCAGATGGCGACAAGAAGGCCGACGAGGATGCTGCGAACTGGTGAAGGGGGATGCGGTGAGGAAATTCGGCTGGAGAAGGGGGACGGCGGACATATTTTTCTATTTCTGCTATTTTCTTTTCAATTTTTTCTATATTTTATTTTTGCTATTTTTAGTGAGTGAAATTACAAAAATACCCCTAACCATATAAAAAAGAATACTCCCTTCGTCCCAGAATAAATGGCACCCTTTTTGGTCAACTTTCTCAGACCATGTTTGACCATAAATTTTAATTAGTATATAGACTCTAATATCATCATGTGAGATATTGTTAGATTCATATGTCTACGTAGTTTCTAAATTCTAAATTTTAATGTACCATTAATATCCGTAATGAAAGTTATTGATGGTCAAGCATGGTGTGAGAAAGTTGACAAAAAAATAGGCCAAATACTCTGGGACGGAGGGAGTAGTCAAGAATATGCCGATTAAGGTTTGTATGAGCACTTTTGAAAGATTCAAAATTATATTGACATATAAGTAAGAATTGGGGTCATGTGTAAGTTTATTTTTATATTAAATTAAAATTAATTAATTAAACTTGAATGGAGTGCAACTATATTAAAAATAGATTACTTTCCTAACTTGTTACTAACTTAAAAGATAAAAATCATTGAGAGCACTCAAAACTAATTTTTAATCATTTGGATGGAACATAACAATTTTGATCTTTAACAAAATTGAA
This sequence comes from Rubia peregrina, assembly GCA_032355705.1. Classification (NCBI taxonomy): domain Eukaryota; kingdom Viridiplantae; phylum Streptophyta; class Magnoliopsida; order Gentianales; family Rubiaceae; genus Rubia; species Rubia peregrina. The sequence continues at coordinate 1,056,983 of JAULKK010000001.1, read as the reverse complement.
ATGATTAGAGCATTGATAAGACTCTTGTGAGTTGTAACAAGGGCCCAATTCTTTTACTTTGATAGTGCAACCACAAGTACTAAAAAATGGGCTCTTCTCCTTTCATTTTCATTGGTCCCACATGTGTCTCCTCCTTGAAATCCTTAGATTTGGGCCATTTGAATGCAGATTGCAATTGCATATGGACTATTTTCTTTGTTTTCTTGAAGATTTTGTTTGTTTTCATGCAATCCAATTTGATGAACATGGCCCAAATGATGTGTTTCCCTGATTCTGATGGACAAGAAATCAAGAATCGACAAAGTAATGCACTCAAATGATTGTTCTGGGAAGATAAAAACAGTGAAAAATGATTACTTTTGCAATTTTTTTGAGGTGTTGGAAACAGAAAAGCTGGGAATAGGGAAATTCCAGCAAGAATGACCACCATCTTCAAGAAAAGTCCCTCTGTAAATCTTCTTTTTTTGAGTTTTAGTTTTTGATCTTTTTGCACTGCATTATGTTAATCTTACAATGAACTTTGTGAAATATATTGCATTTGGAGGAATTTATGGTCAAGAAACGTTTGTTTAAGTGATCTTTGGTTCCTTAAACGTTTATGGTAGGAAAGAAAAAGAATGGAAATTGGAAGAAGACTAGGTGTTTGCTAAATTGATTCTATGAGGTTTATGCAAAGAAAGAGAGCTAGTTTGTAGTGAAGTTATGAACTTGGAGTCTTGGACATAGAACATTTTCAGATGTGAGGATAAACTACAGCAACTTGAAGATCCATGTTAGAATCTGTGGATTGATTGCGTGTCTTTTTTGCTTGATTCGGTGATTATTTGATAGATTTCCTTAGATCTTTGTCTACATGTTTGATCAATTTGGATGGGAGGAATAATGATGAATCTACTCTTTCTGCAGAAAGGATATGCCTCACTGGTCTATTTGGGAGCAAGATGTTTGAATTGAAATGGCCTTTCGAAAGGTACATCAAGCTGTTCTCAGCAAAGCAGCCTATTCCCTTGAAAAGGTATGAAGCCTGTTTTCCCGATAGAGAGATAGCGATTCAGCTTGGAATGATGCAGCTTGTTTGTTTCTTTTTTGGCACAAGCAACACTGAGAAATTGATGATAATGTTGGGAGGCGCCGTGCCAAACTGCTAAATTGTTGGATAATCGTAGTTTTGTAGTTGATTATGAAGTAAATGCTCGGTAAAAGTTCTAAGTATGCTTTTTTTACTTTCTACCATCTGGTGACTGCTTTCTTTATAGTTTCTGTTTGTTCTATGTTTCCAAAGGCGTGATAGTCATTCATGGTTGCTACTTATTGAACTTTTATTAGGGTGGTTTATCATCCCGAGCGTGTTGATTAAAGTCATTTCGGTGCAAATTGCCTTGGATAGTTCTGAGTTTTAAGCTCTAGGGATACTATGAAGCCTAACCTAGACTTCCTGTTCTATAATATGAAGAAAATCCTTTTCATTTTATCCTTCTCTCTGTATTTGGAGCGTTTCTTGTTTTACAAGAAGTTATTTTGGTTCTGTATTTTAAGATGAAATTATCTCTGCTAATTTGTACTCTATAGCAGAAACTACTAGATGTTAACACAAGCATAAGAAAATTGCATTTGGTTCTGTCAATACTACCAGATTCGTTGTTAAAGTGTTCTATATATATAGAAAAAGAATGACAAGCAATAGTAACTACTAAATTACAGGTCGAGGCGTGGAAGCAACCTCTTGTATATACAAGGTAAGACTATCTATGTCGTGCCAACGCGGGCCCCATCCTTCCTTGGTCCTGACTTGGGAGCTATTGCAGCACCGGGTTGATTGAGTCAGTTATTTCCACCGGATCAGGTCATTAGCACGGGTCGGTGCTTCTAAGTATCTCAGGTGAATGCCTACTGCCTTTTTGCTTTCCTATGTTCTTAGTTTCATGAATTTCAGAACATTGAGGCGTCCTATTGGAAAAATACCTTAACTGAGAATAAGAAGCGCAAAAACAACATTATATAGCATGTTTGGGGGATTTCTACATTTACATCTAACTTTTACAAACATGATTCATTAATATGCATACATGACCTCAGACTGCAATGCATGTTTTACAAGATTAAAGCACTGATAATCTGTAATTTGCCATCTCTTGATCCCTTCCTACTTAATTCTTGATCCATCTATACTCACTTGTCCTTCTTCACATTTGACCACTTCATCGTTTGAGAACAAGTAATCGCAACTTCCCCCGACCAAGTCTTTTGCCTTTAGAGCCTCCCTATCCCAATCTGTCTTGCTTATTACTGTCAAGATAGAGACCATGCATGCCACCTGTGCTG
>JAULKK010000001.1:1022155-1032797 GCA_032355705.1 Rubia peregrina | reverse complement strand
GGTTCACTTCTTCAGTATGGAGGTTTATTCAGATACACACCATATAAAGGATTTTACGGGAATGATTCTTTCGTATATACCATAAGCGATGTAAATGGCAACAATGCATCTGGTTCTGTTAATGTCGCGGTTCTGAGTGTTCCGCCTCAGTTTGTTTCCTTTCCGAGCCATTTACAAGGAACTGAAGGCTTGGTTAGCCCGAGATTCAGGTTTGTTTATGGTTTTTCTTTTCTTTGGTTTATTCGACATGATATGAAGTTGGTATAATTGTGAATTGTCTACTTATCGTTACTGATCCGCGCGATATTTTCAGTGGCTTTTCGGGTTTTGAGATAGTTTACTCAGATTTGGATGAGAATATCACTGTCATTCTGAATGCAAAACATGGAACAGTTTTCTTGTCTCCAATGTTGATGCAATTTTGGCAGCCTCAATGGGGTCAGTTTGCTGTAAACCAAGAAATCGTGATGTCTAGAGAGCTGACTTTACATGGCTGTCTGGAAAGCATCAATGGCGCGCTTCACGCGATCCAATACATCGGGGATGAGCACTTCTATGGAGAGGATGCATTGGAGATCTCTTCCATGAACAGAAATGGGATGAACAATATCACAGTTCCCGTCTTTGTGGATCCAATCAACGATCCACCAGTTGTTAGCGCGCCACCATTCGTTTTCCTAGAGGATTCAGGACGCGACGATGATCAAGTCCTGATTTTTGACAGAAAGAGGGACAAGTTTGAGTTCTTGATTCGCGATCCTGATCTTGCAGCTTTTCCGGGGAATAAATCGTGTTTCTTGGTTATGTTGTCTCTGGAAGTCAGTTCCGGATCCATTTCCACAAGCCTTCCAGCTGATCTTATAAGCACAACTGAACTGAAGTTCGAGTCGAGTTATCAGTGGCAGCCACTTCTGACATTTGTCACCATTTCGAAGCATTTTCTCGTGAAGGCTAAAGGGATCAGATTTCGCTGCCCGATTGATGAATGCAACACCATAATGGAACAACTGATGTACAATGTGAGTTCGCTTTCGCGAATCTTTTACTAAGAACTCCCATTTCTTGTCCTAATAATCTGATGAGATCTGCAACTTCTTCAGGGTGACAAACACGGCGATGTCTTGACAGTGAAAGTAAATGACTTGGGGAGCTATGGCTGTTACCCTAACTGCGACGAAAACATCTCAGTGCCTCTCTTCGCTGAGGCTACCATAAACCTAGTCAGAAGGCACCCGATGAGTTCTCTGATAGCGCATAGTAAGTTATAAGTGGTGTTTTTCATTTCTTGATCCTAGTAAAATCTTGAACTGCTAATTTGGTTTGAATGTATAAAATATACAGCCCTGGGATCAGCCGTCGTGGTTGAGTTCATCGTGGTGCTCTCCCTTGGCGTCGTGCTGCTGTTTTTCACATGCAAATGCTCCATCGTGCTGATCCGCGAGAAGAGGAGGAAACAGAAGGAGCATGATAAGGACATTGAGATGTCTCAAGAAGGTGGAACTTCTGATGGACAAAATGTGGGTGCTTTTTTTCCCCCTACACTTTAACAATTTATTGAAGTTTGATTTTTGCATTTTTTGGGTTTTGATGATCCCTTTAACAAAGGCAATGGAATTCATGTTGACAGGTTTGAAAGTACAAGAAACAATCCAAGATGTACATACCTAATCTTGTTCAAAGTTTTTTACTTGTATTTTCATTGTATTAAATAAGCATGTTGATTTTATTACGTATTCTTGATTTCATATTATTAAAAAGTATTAAAAATTATATGTTATGTTAGACAATTATCCAATTGAGGACAAAGAATGAACGGACATGGTCCATATGCAGTCCATTGAAGCAATAGATTAGAGGACTTGTTTACCTGAGCATACAAGTGTCACAATCCTGAGCATACAAGTGTCACAAACCCGACAGCAAGTGTCACAAGAAAGTGTCACAATCCTGACAGCAAGTGTCATAATCCCGTAAAGCAAGTGTCACAATCCCGACAAGCAAGTGTCACAAGTGAGGTAAACAAGTGTCACAAGCGAGGTAAACAAGTGTCATAAGAAAGCTCGATGGATAAGTGTCAAATAAAAGTGTCACAATATCAATACACAAGTGTCAGGAAAATGTCATAATATTGACAATTGTCACAAATAATGTCACAAGCTCGACAAGAAAGTGTCACAAAATGTCACAAGCTGGCCAGATAAGTGTCACAACTCGACATACAAGTGTCACAACTCGACATACAAGTGTCACAAGATCGACACATAAGTGTCACACACAAATGTCACAAGGTCGACACACAAGTCTGAAATAACTACAAAGTAACCGCACAATTAAACATGAAGTAAAATATGAACTGTATACAGCGCTTCCTTTAATTAGGTAGAGTAGGAACGAGGAGAAGTGGTATTTTCCTTGGATTCACAATTCCATGTGCTTCATTCATATCCAAGTCCTCTGGTCTAGCTCCATCAGGTAATTCAAAATTGAACTTACAAATCAAATTGGCAAGTGCAAGTTCAACGATAACCAGTGCAAAATCAAAGCCAGGGCACATTCTTCTTCCCGAGCCGAATGGCAAGAATTGAAAATGCTGGCCCTTATAATCACTAGGGTTTTTGGCCAAAAACCTCTCGGGTAGAAATTTCTCCGGTTCTTCCCACGATTGAGGGTCTCTTGCAATAGCCCAGACATTAATGAGAACTTGAGTTTTTGCTGGAACATCAAACCCTAGAATTTGTGCATCATCTCTTGATTCTCGCGGGATCAGACCGGCCGGTGGGTACAGCCGGAGAGATTCTCGAATCACTGCTTTTAGATAAGGGAGGTCGTGTAGCTTCTCCTCGGTTATCATCATAGTCCCGACATCTTTCCTCACCTCGGTTTGAAGCTTACTCATAATATCAGGGTTTCTCAATAATTCCGAAAGAGTCCATTCTAACAATGAGGCAATGGCATTTGTGCCACCAAGAACCATTATCTGCAAGCAAGCAAGCAAATATGTAATTAGACCACGTTCTTTTCGACTTAACTGGTGCCACCGGTGCTATGATCATATTACAAACCGGTGCTACAAGATTGACCGGTTCAAAGAATAACTGATGCAAAGAAAAGAAAAACAATTATAGTTCAGTTCAGTAAGAAATCAGCTCGGGAAAAGGGCTTCAATGTACATACCATGATTATAGCTTTCATCGAATCACGATCAAGATTGGAACCAGTACCACCGGAATCTTGTTCTTCGCGCTGGAATCGAACCAATGCATCCACAAAATTCTGCTGTTTCTGATCATCATCATCTTCTTCTTCAGCTTGTCTTTTGATAGCTTCCTCTATATTACTCTCCAAAAAAGCATCAACCTCTTTTTGAACTCTAGTCACCTTTGCCTCCATACCATTAATGTAGTTTATCCATCCGAGCCAAGGGATGAAATCACCTATATTTGCATATCCGCTGATGATATTCGTGGCCATAAACAAAGCCTTAAATTCACCCCCATCTTTTTCTTCAGAGTACCTTTTCCCTAAGGAAACCCTTGAAACAATATTGTTAGAGAGTGTTGATAAGTTGTCACTTATGCATACGGTTGATGAGATGGATTCCCTTAATCTTTCCATCATCCTCGCGATCTCATCTTCGCGAACATTTCTGAATGATCGAACCATCTTCGCACTCAGAAGCTGAGAAACACAGATTCCTCTTGTTTGGCGCCAGTATTCGCCGTAGGGGGTGAAAACCACATCCTTGTAGCCATAGAGAAGTCTTCCGGCAAAGCTCGGGCCCGGCCGATCCGTGAAAATTAGGTCTTTTTTCTTGAGGATTTCTTCGGCTGCCTCAGCTGAAGAAACTACAAACGTTGGTTTGCTGCCTAGCTGAAGCAGCATCACCGGGCCGTATTTATCGGCTAGCAATTTGAGACTCCGGCGAGGCACGGAGCCTAGTTGGTGGAGGTTTCCGATGATCGGAAGTTTTGCCGGCGAAGGTGGAATGTGGTGGTTCTGATTGTTATTATTCAGACATATTTTGAGTATTTTGAAAAGGAAGACGGGGAAAATTATGAGGAAAATAAGGTGGAAAGAAGATGAATCATGTTTTGAGTTGTTGATAATTTCTGATAATTTCATCTCGACTTTCTATAGATGTGTTCATTCATCTGTTTCAAGATTATATCAGGATATCATATGAGGAGGAAAATAAAGTATTTTCAATTTTTTTAAAGTGCATACGATGAAGATGGTTGCTTGAACTCAAAATTAATTAAGGAGAAATAAATATTATCATCGTATACGGTCGAGTTAATGTCAACGCAATGTATACGTGTAGAATACGCATATTCATAACTATATTTAAAAGCCTATACTATTTTAACTGCCATTGAAGAAAGGTTCACACTACAAAAAAAAACTTAGCTGTGACGCATTTATGGAACATCCGTGACACATAAAAGCATCGCTAAAATTATCAGTGAAGCCATATGAAGTGCCTTTATTTAGCATCTCACTAAAATTTTGAAATGCTTTGAAGTAGTTATATTTTTGTCACGCTTTAAGATGCAGTTCAATTTAGAAGTAGAGAAAGACTCATGTGAGACCGTCTCACCATAACTTATGGTGAGACAAGGTACAAAATAAAGTTTTAAAAAATTACATAAACTACCCCATGTCATTTCTCATATTTAAATAATTGTATTTAAACCTTCTGTCTCACCATAAGATTATGTGAGACCGTCTCACCATAAGATTATGTGAGACCGTCTCACCCAAGTCTTTGTATTAGAAGTATCAATAAATTTGTGACTTGAATTAATGTAGTAATTCAATTTAGTGACATGTGTACGTGTCACAAATATTTTAGTGATACATGAAGGTGGAGCAAATATTGTGATATTTCCTTACCTGTCATAAAATATGCATCACTACTACACTTTTTTTAAAGTGTCATATGGCTGGTAAAGAAAAAAACAAAGAAAACTTACAGTGTTTATTCTAGAAGTTGACCATGTCGATCGTATTCCAGTGTCTTTTTTTTAAAAAAAGAAAAAGTATTGCAGTGTTTATTCTAGTATATACGCATATGAATATTATCGTACTTCCTCTGTCTCACAAAAATTGACACAATTTTTTTCCGTCCCATAAAATTGACAAAATTCAATTCTTACCTAAAGTGACGGTAAATGAGTTTATACATTTACTATATTATCCCTCAAAAATTTGATTGAATATACTAGTCAACTCTTCTATTAACAAAATATTTTTTTATTTCCCATCAACACTTTCACCTCATCTTGCATAAAATATACCGATCCAAAAGTAATTATGTCAATTTCTCTGGAATGGAGGGAGTATATGATATTGTTAAATTCGCGTGACAAGTCGTTTCTAATATGGGATCAAATTTGAAAGAAAATAGTGTAAAAAATGCAGAAGTACAAATAGAGCTGGAACGAGTGAGTATCATTTTCCTTAAAATTTTGCATCTCAAGAGTTTTCTTAAAACCAATGGCATGTTCATTTCAATAAAATTTAAGAACAATGACATAAGTCATACTCCCTCCATCCAAGTAGTAATGACATATTTGTTTTTTCATGGTCTTCAATGATTATGTTTGATCGTTAATATCTCTAACGACATATACCAATTTTGCATAAAAAATTGATATTTAGAAAATACATGTTAAAAATAAATTCAACAATGTCTCACATGATATATTTATTATATATATTAATTTATATTTATGGTTAAAGTTTATGAAATTTGACTTTGAAAAAGTAGATATGTCATTATTGGTGGGATGGAAGGAGTATACAATACATGCAATATTAATAATACACATGCAAAAAATGATCTTTCTGCCAGTATATAGTACATGCACTATTAATAATACACATGCAAAAAATGATCTTTCTGCCAAAGTTTTGGATGTTGTGTAACAAGAAGATCAAAAACTGATCCTCCGGCCTACCAAACTTTTGGTACTTGGGTAACTACTAACCACTAGTCCACAGCGGTCCAAATCACCATTTACTAGGAAATAGGAATAGGGTTGGTGATGGAGAATTCCTTGAGTTTGTCAATTCCTCTAATTGTCACACTAGGTATTGATATGAAATTATATTATAGATAAAATTTATTAATGAAATTGATTTTGAGAAATGAAAAATAAAAGAGAAAATGATTTCATAGGTCCCTTAACTATCACGATCGTCTCCCTTTGGTCCTTCAATTTTTTTCAATACAATTCGCCTTTCAAATTGCAGAATTGTTGAGTCATGGTCATTTTCACTAGTGGAGAAAAGGCCAATTAAAGATGATTTTATTGGACCATAGAATTTGATCCCGCCTTTTATCAATTCGATCAAAGGCGGCTAAAAAATCAGCTTCTATTGAGGTCCAAAATGGGTTCCGAATTCGGAACTTATTACTAAGGTCCCGAAAAAGGCTACCGGAAGCCTCAAGTTTCCAAGAAGGAAACAAACCCAGAATCTAGATTTGCGACGAGAATAGAAGATCTGACAAATAGAATACAGCAACAACGGAACACAAATCAACAACTCAAATAAATACACAAATCGGTAACATAGAGGGAAAAGATTCATACATTAACAAAAATCTAGGTTTATTTCGGTAGAGGCAAGCGGCGGCCCGGTGGAGGTGACGGAGAAGACTTTGGCGGTGGAGGCCCAGTGCAGGAGCTTTGGTGGAGGGAGGACCACAGTGGTTGAGTCTCTGTAGCGGGGAGATGGTGGTGGGGAAAGGAGGAGTCCATACGCGGTGGTGGCGGAGTCCATGCGCGGTGGAGGCATCTCAAAAGCGGAGGTAGTGGGGCATTGTCTCAATGGCGGCGTCCCAAGAAGGGCTTACGCCGATGTCTCAAGGCGGAGGGTGGTGGATGCAAGCTTTGCAGGGAGATGGTGGTGGAAGAGGGAGGAATTTAGGGTTGAGACATGAGGGAGGTAAGCGGTGAGGGTGAGGAGAGAAAGTTTGGGTAAAATAAACTAAGGGGGGAAAACAAATGAATGAACGACGGAGGCAGGACTTAGTTTTAGGAAAATAAACTAAGGGGGAAGAAACCCTAGTTGTTGTATATACGTGGGAACAAAGGAACCCAATAGAACCGCTTTTGATTGATGTCAATTAAAGGCGGTTATTTAAGAACCACTTTTTAATCAATCAAAAAGTGTCTTTAATTTTTTTGGGTGACTTAGGAGAGAGTTCCGAATTCAGAACCTCCCTCGAGCTCTCATCACAGGCGATTTTTCAAGAAGCGTCTTTGATTGATGTCTTTAATCAAAAGTTCTCCACTAGTGTTTTGAACACTTTTGACCCCCTTAACTATCTAAAAAACTAGCTCATAATTTGCTCATTGAGGGGCCAAAAATGTTCAAAAGAAAATAGAGGATCGTAGGTGGAAGATTGTGATTGTTAAGGAATCACCGAAATCGTTTGCTCAAAATAAAATGAGTGAATAAAATTAGTTGAATAACTATCATGAATGAAATGTGCTATTATAAGTAAAGAGTGGATTTCCTGACAGGCGGTCTGTCGATAACCTTATGGACATGCCACTTATTTTTAACTTATACAATATATTTGTTAAATTACATACTAAGTTTTAAAAATTTGTATATTTTTTAATGTAGTATAGTATATTTTAGATTTTCACATTCAAATACATATTAATACTTGTTTTAAAATTTAAAATACGAGATTAAAATTTAATAAAAAATTACGACATTTAACGTAAAAATCACTGTGGTCGGTGCATGTCTTCATAAATATTTTACATTATTGCAATTACGTCATTTCCCTTTCTTCAATATTAATAAATAATGTTGATGGCCGGTAGCTAGTCATAATTGTGTGTGTGTGCGCGTGCGCATTACCTTTCCTTAGTCTTATAATTACGTGAATCCTATAGTACAAAGCAAGGAAATAAATGCATGATACCGAGAGATTCTGCAATTCAGCAATCATTTCAGAATACTAACTAATTAATCAGCACATTTTGAGTTTCTTCTACTTTCATCAAGATGATCATATTATAGGGAAATAATTAATTGCAGAATGATTCACGCTACCTCCACGAATAAAATTAGATTAATCTTATTACTCAAATGTGTCAAACAGATTACAGATGTTAGGAATTACACCATGCAGGACTACCCGACCTAGGTTACAGATTTAGAAGGATGATTTTTAAGACAAGAACAGATGTCTACAAAACCCACACCCTAATATTCTAACTCTACTTCTATTTATAAGAGTTCAAGGGCAGTACTATAGTCTTCAAATTCATGTGTATAATTTTTGTGATTCCCAATTCATGAACCATTTCTTGAACTGCACATTCATGAATCCAAAACTTTTTAACTCTCATTAATTAACGTTTTGGGATCTAAGAGATGTACCCCCAACAAATATTGTACAAAAATTACTTGGCTAGACATGCAACCAAGAAAAGTGGGGTATTCCTAGAATTAACCCTGCCATGCATTTCAATCACATCCAATTCTTCCGGTTTAATTCCATTAGCCAATACAAAATCAAACTTCATAACCAAATTGGCAAGTGCAAGTTCTGCAGTTGCCAAGGCAAATCCAGAACCAGGACATTCTTCTCCCAGAACCAAATGGTATGCAGTGAAAATGGTGACCCTTGTTATCAACAACGTTGTTAACCAAAAACCTCTCGGGTCGAAACTCGTCGGGTTCTTCCCACAAACTCGGGTCTCTTCCGATAGCCAATGCATTGATGAACACCGGAATTTTTGGTGCAATGTCGTATGCCTGAATCTTGACAGCTTCTCTTGATTGTCGTGGGATCAACCCGATGAAAGGATGCATTCGAAGGGTTTCTTTGATAACTGCTTTTAGGTATGGTAGTTTTTTTTAACTCGCTTTCTGCGATAATCATTGTTTCACCATCGCCATCGTTTGATCTGCAGTTTCTTACCTCCTTTTTGCAGTTTATTCACGGTGTCTGGGTTTCTCACAAGCTCTGAAAATGTCCACTCTAAAAATGAAGATGTAGTGTCTGTTCCGCCAAGTACTGTATCCTGTTTACAATCAGATCCGGATCGATTAGCTTCTTCGATCTTTCAAGTGTTTAGCACAAGTTGTGAACAAAATTGTTACAAAATTAAATAAAAATATACAAGAAGAAAGGTCTACACCATGGTAAAAAAAAGGGTATTAGTATTTAGTTACCCAATGTAAAAAAATAATTTATCATTAATATTAAATATATATATATATATTTTATATATATTAGTACTTATCCCATTGAAAATTTTCTGAATTCGCCACTGTCTGCAGATAGTGTCGAACTTGTTATGGTACCAAATGCCACCTTTTCTCACCCGAGAACTTTAGTGACGAAAAATATAGTCGGCACCATTCTGTCGCTAAAAGTCTTTGTGACACATTTCCCCTTGGTCACAAAAGGGTTGCTGTAGTGACTGAAAAGGGCTACAGCCGGAAAATGATGGTCACTTTTGCTTCTTCTTAGTGACTAATGGGTTTTGGTCACTAATTATTTGTTGGCGGCCAAATATTGTAGTGACACTTTTATTTTGTCACTAAATGTAAATTTTGATAATCAATATATTTATAATAATCTAGAGTTCATTCACTACAGCCATTATTTGTTGGTGACAAAATGTTCTGAACATTTTTTCTTTAGTGACAAAATGTAAATTTTGATGATCAATATATATTCCATCTAGAGCCTTGCATGACTTTAGTGACTATATTAGTCATCATAAACTCTACGTGATTCGTGACGCAATATTTCTTTATATGTATGATATGCGATACTTATAATGCAATAGGGCTTTTCTAACCTGCAATGTTGCATTTTATTCTTAGAATAATAGAATTGTTGCGTTAAAGTTAATGCAACATGACTTTAGAGGATTCGTTTTTTAAAAGTGTCATGTTATAGCATAATGTGGCATGTAGCCAAATGGCAACACTTTTCCAAATGTTATATCAGTTCATTTCACACTTGTCAAATTCTGATTAGTCCCTCACCCACACATGCGGTATTCTCTCACGTATAAAATTTTCTTAATAAACTTCAAACGCAAAGTCGCCTAGCTAATGAACAATCATGAGTAAGATAGACGGAGTGGTAGGTGCATACGAACAAAATTTAAAAGTAGCTAGAACGAAAGAAAAAAAAGTAGATTAAATTTACCACGATGAGAGCTTTGATTGAGTATCGATGAAGTTTAATGGAATCTTCCCTCGGGAATTGCAGCAACCCATCCAAGAAACTGATCTGTTCATGTTTGTGTTCTTCGTGCTCATGTATTCTGATAGCTTCTTCTATGACATTTTCCAAGTACGCGTCGATCTCTTTTTCATGCCGGCTGGCCTTTGCCTCCATACCATTAATGTGATTAACAATCCACCCAAGAAAAGGGATGAAATCACCTGCTCCCTCCGTTCATTAGTGTTTGACACATTTTTTTACTCTATTTTCTCAAGACATGTTTGACCACTAATAACTTTTGCTACGTATGTTCAGGGGCGGATCTAGAAAAATTTTAATGGGGTAACCACTAATATATAAAAATATATATACTTAATATTAATGGTAAAAAAAATTTTTACATGGGGTAACCTAATACTAATTCCCCCC